>JBBPBX010064054.1:5763-20364 GCA_038048925.1 Garcialebias charrua | reverse complement strand
GTCCTGTTCCAGCCTCAGGAAACGATGAGCGAGTGTTTAAGGACAACGTGCAATTGACTGAAAGTGCAACAGAAAATGCATTTTTAATGTCTGGGAAATGTGAGGTGCTGCAGCCTTACATTGAGCACATTGTACATGATTCTTTGTCTAACTGTCTCTGTGCTTTCAGAGTAACTGGAAACAGTGCTGTTGCAGCTGACATGGTGGAGCTGCCACGTGCAGAAAATGACAGTTTCCCTCTGGCTGTTATGAAGAGTATCCACTCTCCCACTGACATCCTTGGTCATGATGTTGATGTTGGTTTGGTGTCTGTTAACAAAAATAAGTCTTACAGAGTAAGCCTAGACAAGCGTCGCCTGTTTGGCTTCAGAACATTTTAAGATAACATGACATTGATTATGTTAGCGGTTAGGCGGACTAGTTTTAATGATGTTTTTAGTCCGTTTGTCTGTTGTGACCGCTACATTGTTGCTCTCTAGGGTCCTATTTATTTTGCATGTGCGGATGTGAGATGTTTTCACCTGACATCCACATCACCCCCATACAAAACACTGGTGGTGGAGGTGTTACATATCCTGAGGAAGCTGCCAATGCTGACACCTATAGTTTTTATGTATGTTGACTGCAGTCTTGTTTTATTGATTAATTAGTCTGATTATGATCAGGCTTGTGTGTTCAGCCAGGAGGACCTGAGTGCCATGCCTATATAAACTTCAAGTTGACTGTACTTGGATGCGGAGGTTGTGAGCTCAGAGTTTGGTTGCTTTGTGCTGAGCTGTTTGGGTACTGTTTGGGTACTGTTTGGGTACTGTTTGGGTACTGTTTGGGTACTGTTTGGGTACTGTTTGAGTACTGTTTGGGTACTGTTTGAGTACTGTGGGAGTACTGTGGGGTGTTCTCCGCCCACCCCCGTCTTGAAGTCTGATCTTCTGTTTAGAAGGTTGTTGGTGAGTAACTACTAGCTCATGTTTGGTCTTGACTGCTAGATGCACTTAAAGAGTAGCTGATAGCTCATGTTTGGTCTTGACTGCTAGATGCATTTGTGTCAGCTCATTTGTTTGTGGAGTTTGGTTGTGCTTGGTGCACTTGGTGGCTGTAGGCTGCATTACTGACATTTGGATCTTGCTCTGAAGAGGGAGGCTGACCTATGTGGTTTGGTTAACTTGGTTTAACCAGGAGGTTGTGTAGCTGGTGGTGACCAGCTGTTTGGACTTTTTTGTTTGCCTGATGACAGAGTGAGATCGGTAGTTCAGTTCTCGGTTTTCTTTTACCCCTAGAGTCCCCTTTGGTTAGGTAGTCCGTCACTAGACAGGCTTCGACGGCCCTGTTTTTATGGGTTGGCCCTGCGCTGGTGACGTTATATTCTTTTTGGCTGACTCACTCTTGTCCACCATTTATTTGAACTTTTGTCTGTCTATTTTTGCTCCCTTTTTGTTGCCCTGTGCCAGAAGACGGTGCACTCCGCACCTGGAGGGAGGAGTCGGGCTGTTTTCCAATAAAACCTTTTTATTTTACATTCTGCCTTCTTGTGTCCTTTGTCCATTTAATGTGTTCGGCCCGAGCCAGCCGTAACACCAGTTAACCAGTGAATACAGGGTGCAGTGGTGGGTACGATAATCAAAGCCAGTTTTGAATCTTAGTGCACCATGATACACAACATCCAACATCTGCAGGGTGCTTGTAGGAGCGTTCAAGTAGATAATGTCACCGTAATCAATGGAGGGAATGAAAGTCACAGTTACAAGGTGTTTCCTAACATTCAGAGTTAGACAGGATCTGTTTCTGAAAAATAAACTCAGTTTAACTTTCAGTTTCTTTACTAGGTTTTCCATGTGGAGCTTAAAAGAGAGATGCGAGTCGACCAAGATACCCAAATATCTATAGGAATCAACAGACTCAATAGGGACACCATTTAAGGTTAAAATCAGAGGATGAACTGCTGGGACCGACTCCCTGTTTGAAAAAAGCATCTCTTTGGCTTCATCAGCATTTAAGACAAGTATGAGATGGAACAAATCTGACTGGATGATGTCAAAAGCGGATTGCAAAAGCTGGTAAGCCTTAGCAACTGTTTTAGCTCGACAATAAACAACTGTGTCATCAGCATAGAAATGTAAGGATGCATCAAGGATGCTCCCACCTACATTACCTATGTAGATTGTAAAGAGGGTGGTTCCTAAGACTGAGCCTTGTGGTATACCATTGTTGACTGTAAAATAACTGGAAGAAGTATCATTATGTTGAACACGTTGCCTCTGATCAGAAAGATAATTAGAAAACCAACCAATGGTGTGATCTGAAAAACCGATTTCTGAGAGCTTATGACACAAGATGTTATTGTCCACAATGTCAAAAGCTATAGATAGGTCTACGAAAAGTGCAGCACAATAATCCTTAGCATACGATGCTTCAACAATGTCATTAAGAACCTTCAGTGAAGCAGTCATTGTGCTGTATTGTTTCCTGAAACCAGATTGATGGGGAGATAAGATGTTAAATGAGTCCAGATAATTTTTGATTTGAGAGTTTATCAGTTTTTCTAGAACCTTGGCTAAAATGCAGAGTTTAGAGATTGGTCGATAGTTGTTCAGTGAGGTGGGTCACCTCCTTTCAGTAAAGGAAGAATAAAGGCTGTTTTCCAAGCATCCGGAATGGAGTTTTGGCTTATGGACAGGTTAAAGATGTGAGTCACAGGAACTTGATGAAATGAGCGGCCAGCCTTAAGAAATAAGAAGTTCATCTGGACCTGCAGATTTTTTAGGATCAAGATCTATTAACAGTTTATTTACCTCACTAACTGAGAACAGATAAAAAGAGAAGGTGTGATTAACTGAGGATTGACTTGTAGGAGGGATTTGATTTGTAGAAGTTTGATTATTAGGTGTACTTGGACCAAAGCCATTTATTTTATATGTGAATCAGACCGGTGCATCGAGACTACGGGGAAAACGCGAGGTGGTGGTGTTTGTATTTACGTACACAAAGATTGGTGCACGAACTGTGCTGTGATAAAAAGAGCTTGTTCAGCTGCCGTGGAGTTGATCACAGTTAGGTGTCGCCCGCATTATATGCCACGTGACTATTCAGTGATCATAATCAGCGTTATTTACATAGCACCCGATGCTAATGCTAACGACGCCCAGGGAGAGATTCATGACTTACTCACCTCGCTGCAGTGTAAATATCCTGAGGGGCTTTTCATTGTTTGCGGGGACGTCAATCACGTAGATCTTCAGATGTCCCTCCCAGCCTTCAATAAGAACGTCTTCGCAGCTACGAGAGGAGATAAAACACTCGACCAAGTCTTCACAAATGTAAAGGGGGCATACACGGCGAAGACACGCCCAGCGCTCGGATCTTCAGACCACGACTCTCTGATCCTGGCGCCAAGAGAACTCCCCCCACTCAGGCGGTCCAAGCCGGAACAAAGACAAATAACAATCTGGCCTCAAGATAGTTCCCCCTTGTTGAGAGACTGTTTTGAGAGGACAAACTGGTCTGTTTTCAGGGAAGCAGCTACTGATGGAAGTTCAGTGGACATGGATCTGTACGCTTCCTCAGTCCTGGGTTACATCAGTACATGCTCTGAGAATGTATCCATAAAAAAATATGTGAAATCCTACCCAAACCGGAAACCCTGGTTAAATAGAGAAGTTCACGCCTTGTTAGCAGCCAGAGACACTGCATTCAAGTCAGGAGATAAAGTGGAGCTGAGGAAAAGCAGGAATGAACTGAAGGATGGCATTAAGAAGGCCAAGGCCACGTATGCACAGAGGATCGAGGGACAGTTCACCTCACAAGACCCACGGAGCATGTGGAAGGGTATTAAATGCATAACAGATTACAAAGGCAAAAACAAACAATGCCCCAGGGACCCATCTCTGCCTGATGCCCTCAATAAGTTTTATGCACGTTTTGATGATCCAAACAGACCAGCTAGCACCAGACTCACCTCATCACCAGATGAAGAGCATCTCAGGGTGTCCGCAGCAGAAGTGAGAGGCAGTCTCAGAAAGATTAATCCTCATAAAGCAACCGGACCAGACAACATCCCAGGGAAAGTTCTGAAGGAATGTGCGGACCAGCTCTGTGAGGTGCTGGCTGACATCTTCACCACCTCACTTGCACTGGAGTCAGTTCCCACCTGCCTGAAGACCGCGACCATCATCCCAGTCCCAAAGAGCTCCACAGTGACTGGTCTGAATGACTATAGACCGGTGGCCCTCACCCCGATAGTCGCTAAATGTTTTGAGAAACTGGTCATGTCCCACATCAAGGCAACCGTCAACATCAACGAGGACCCTCATCAATACGCATACCGTGAGAACCGATCAACAGAGGACGCCATTTCTTCCGTGGTCCACACTGCTCTCACCCACCTGGATCAGAAGGACTCATACGTGCGTCTGCTCTTTGTGGACTTCACATCTGCCTTCAACACCATGATCCCCCAAACTCTGATAGACAAACTATCTACACTTGGACTAAGCCCCTCTATTTGTAACTGGGTACTAGACTTCTTAACAGACAGACCACAGTCCGTGAAGATCCACAACTTCTCCTCCTCCACCATAACCCTCAGCACTGGCTCTCCTCAGGGATGTGTGCTGAGCCCCCTTCTGTTCACTCTGCTCACATATGATTGTACAGCCACACTTCCAGGCTGTCATATTGTTAAGTTTGCAGATGATACAGCGGTGGTGGGATGCATCACAAACAATGATGAGTCCAGCTACAGACAGGAGGTGAAACACCTGGAGAGCTGGTGCAAAGAGAATAATCTTCACATGAATGTGAAGAAGACAAAGGAGATGATTGTGGACTTCAGAAGGAACAAACACACCCATGCCCCACTGAAAATAGGTGGGTCTGCAGTGGAAGTGGTCTCCAGCTACAAATACTTGGGTGTACACATGAATGATAACCTCAGCTGGAGCAACAACACCACCAGCCTGATCAAGAAAGGTCATCAGAGACTCTACTTCCTCAGACGGCTGAGACGAGCTGGTCTGAGCAGCCCAGTCCTCACCTCGTTCTACAGGTGTGCAGTGGAGAGCATCCTGTGCTCCAGCATCAACGTGTGGCATGGAGGCTGCACAGTTGAAGAGAGGAAAGCTCTACAGAGAGTGGTGAAGGCTGCACAGAAGTCTGTTGGAGTCAGTCTCCCCACCATCACAGACATTTACACCTCCAGATGCAGGAAAAGAGCCACCTGCATCATGAAAGACCTCACTCACCCAGCACACTCACTCTTTGCCCCACTCCCCTCAGGACGGAGGTTGAGGAGCATCAAATGTAGAACCACTAGACTGAGGAACAGCTTCTACCCTGAGGCTGTTAGACTCATGAATAAATAAAAATAAAATAAAAAATAAACACTGCAAAATATCACATCATGCTGATGCTGATCTGTTTTCTTGTTGCTGTATTCATCTGTGTTCATCTGTGACCATCTGCTCATACAAACTCATGTTCGTGCTGCTGTTTATTCCCACTATATTAGGCTTAGTGTATTACTAGTTGATGTTTTCTTAGTTAGTTCTAGATGTTATTACTGTTTTTCTCTTTCATTGTTGTTGGATGTAACTGGGACCTCGTGTACATAATCTCGTTTTCATCTCATGTACCACATGCGGTGCAAATGACAATAAAGACTCTCTGACTCTCTCTGACTCTGACTCTCTGACTCTGAATGACTTGGTAAATGTGTCAGGACTCCTTAAATGTGTCCTTTTTGCAGATGATACCACTTTTTTTGTTGTTGTTTGGGTAAAGATAGAGAGCAGATGTTGGAGTTGATGAAGACAGAATTTGTCAAAATACAAACTTAGTTTAAACTTAATAAATTATCATTAAATCTAGATAAAACTAATTACAAAGTACATGATATTTAGTAATAAAAAAGAACTGTTGATGTTCTATTTAAAATTGAGGGTGTTGAGATTTGTATAGAGTGAGTGAGGTGAAGTTTTTGGGTGTTATCGATGACAAACTGACATGGAAACATCACATAAATTCTGTAAGAATAAAGTCAGAGACTTATTCAATTATAAAGCTCTGTATTTGTTGTATAACAATCATTGTTCCACACTTAATCTATTGTATTGATGTTTGGGGGAAAGAGTGTAAAACAATTACAAAGCCTATTTTTGTTTTACAGAAAAGACCTGTAAGAATTATCACCAGAAAGACCCTGATGTGTTCAGCTCAGTCTTATATAAGACTGAGCTGAACACAGCTTCTGCAAACACAGCTTCTCAGACTGAGGAAGTCTTTCGGACGAAAGATGAAACGTTTCTACAGTTTTTTTTGCTTTGTTTTGTTTTTTTGAATGTCCAGAGGACCAGACTTAGCTTTTTTGGATATCACCAGAAAGCATTACTTTCCCCCATCAAGCACATTATTTTATCAACTGAAGTTACTGAAGTTCCATGATTTGGTAATTATAGAATTTTATCAGTTATGTATAGGGCTCAGAATAACACATTACCATTAAATATCCAAATACATTTTGTTAAAAGACAAAGTTGTTATAATCTTAAGGGGACAGAGATATTTGTTAAACCAAAATAAATAACTAGTTTGAAGGGTTGGTCCCCCTCAATCCAAGGAATTGGATTGTGGAATGGTTTGGAGAGTGATGTTAAAAATGCCATGTCAATGTGCTCAATTAAGAAAATGATCAAAACTGAATTGTTAAAAAAATATATGAAGTAGCGTCATGTGTATTGTATCAGAGTTAGAAAAATTACAAAGAGTTATTCATTTTGTTCTGTTAGTGAAGATTATTTTTGTTTGAACTAATTGTTTGAAAAAATGGGCAGATATATTTAAAAAAATCCTTTCTGCTACCTTTCATTTTCATATTTTGTACATTATCATTTATGGGATTGTTTTGTATTGTATTTTAAAATGAACAAATTTATTAATAAAATAAATAAAAAATAAAGTGGCTGATTTTCCATTAGTAACTGTGTCAAATAAAGAACTACAGCAGACCCCCTACTTACGTACGAGTTTGTGAGATAAGAACTGTTCGCAGCTCGATTCTGCCGTAGGGGGTGAAAATAGCGTCCCGTTCGTAGGTCCTTATTCCGTTCGTAGGTCGTGGAAATACCGCTAATGGAGCGCGCGCACACATTTAAGCATGTACAATAGTGTACTGTAATGTTAAACATTGCTATTCACATTTACAGAATAAATAAAAATATAATTTCTTACTTTGAGATGGTCAAAGCCGACATCTTAGGTTGCCATGCGTTGATTGTTGTCGGGCCGAGCAGCGCCGCGGCCGGCGAGCGACCCACGGCAGCTGCTCGAGGCCTGTTAGCTTCTGCTAGCCAGCCATGAGCTGGTGTTGGAGCGGCGGTGCGGCGCGATCGGCGATCAATCTGCAGCTGCTGCTCCAGCCTGAGACGTCCACAGAGCTCACAGAGACGTTTCCAGCTCGTAATTAATCCATATGAAGCCATCCTGGTCACCAGTCTTCAAAGGCCGGCTCCCTGTAGCCGAAACTGACCTAAGATGGCGTCCGGTGTTCTGCTGTAACTAGTGACCCTGTAAACTGGAGACTTTCAAAGCAGCCGTGACTGACCTAATGGCCTCCGGTGTTCTGCCTTAACTTGTGACCGTGAAAACTGGAGACCTTCTTCCTGTTATGACCGGAAGTTGCACATTTATTGCGCAATCATGACAAAAATGATCAGAAATGATCATTTTTATCATAATTATTATTTATAAAGCCTTTAAAACAACCACAGCTGCAACAAAGTGCTGTACACATGAAATTAAGAACATTTAAACACACACACAAAAAAAAAATTTAATACAGTAATGTCATATTTTTATTAAATATGATACGTTCGTAGGTCCCGTTGTTCGTAGGTCGATGGAGTCGTAGGTAGGGGGTCACCTGTATAAGCAACAAAATGTTTGTTGAAACAGTTCAGGATCTCGTGTTTATTTGACACAGGAACAGAGTTAACGAGAAGTTGTGATGGGAGGTCAGATGTTTGGAGGGTGCCTGAAAGAGATTTGATGGTTTTCCAGAATCTTTTAAGGTCGTTTAGATTTTTGAGGTCTGAGATAATAAATGGTTACGTTTTACGGCTTTGATGGCATTTGTACATTTATTCCTCAGTTGTCTAAAATTCAGCCAACCAGTGTCTGAGCCAGATTTTCTTGCTGCGGCCCAAAGATGGTCTCTCCTATGCAGGAGGTCAGCTAGTTCAGGAGTAAACCAGGGGCTGTCATGTCCCTTTATTCTGAACTGGGAAAAAGGAGCGTGTTTTTACAAAATCAATGAAAATATTATGAAAATAGTTCCAAGAGGTGTTCATGTCGTCGTTTAATAGAATACGATGCCAATCAAAGTGAGATAGATCCGAGAGGAATGACTGTTCACAAAAAGGTTTCAAATCTCTTTTTTTAATTAATCTGGAGTTAGAAGGTGGAAATTTAATATCTCTGAGAGACGCTATTACACAATGATCACTCAAAATGTCAGTGAATACATCTGTACCAGGAATTTGTGAGGCATATTTGTTAGAAACAGGTCTAAGATGGAATACTTTTCAGGACAGTTTTTGTTTGGTCTAGTGGGAGAGTCTATAAATTGGGTTAGATTGAGTGATAGGCAACATTCACAGAGAGGGATTGACTTATCCCAGTCAATGTTGAAATCTCCGGCCAGAAAATGTCTTTGAATTTTGCATTTCCTAGTACCGTATTTTCTGGTGTATAGGTCGCACCGGTGTATAGGTCGCATTGTCCAATTATCACCAATAGATTGGATAAATCTCTAGATAGGTTGCACCGGTGTATAGGTCGCACCTACGTTTAGCTCTGCTGCAAATGTCTGCCACAGGAGCGCACAGCAAGGCTTTTAAGAAGATTAACACTTAAAAACAATTATTTGTTTGATAAAAATTATAGCAAATATGTGTCTGAGCTGAACTTTTCCTTAATAAATGAACGTAATTGTGAAATGAGCTGGATTTTAAAAATTGTTTAGCCGAAAGTGATAACAAGCCATATATAGGTCGCACCTGTGTATAGGTCGCAGGCCTTGAAAAAAACATAAAAAGGTGCGACCTATACACCGGAAAATACAGTAATTCTATCAGGGAGGACAGAGCCTCTGGTGTTGCTGAGATGGGATGATAACAACACACTACAGATAAGATCTGGTCTCCATTCAAGGTGATTTTTACAGCTAAGGCCTCAAATTGGTTTGGAATTGTTTTAGCATACACAAGACTAGAAATATTTGTCTTGCGAACACCTGTAAATTTACAAAGTTTAACAGTATAAAACACAAAAACAGAAAGAAAAAGCATATAACATGTATCATTTTTAATCATATACTGTAGTTTAGATTTTTTTTGTCTGTGCTTTAATGCTTGCTTTTATATTGCATTGTTGTATATATTTTTTTATAAAATGATTTAAGGTGTCTTCAAAGCTGCTATCAAACATAATGTTACTACATGATATATTTTATCAATATATATAGGTATGTTGTCAGGATATATTTTATCAATCAAATTATTATAATAGTCTAATGGGGCCAAGATGGGGTAGAGGCAGGGTAGCCAACCTGGGCCCTGAAAGTCCCAGGTTCAATCCTCAGTCATTGCACATCTCGTGGGGTCTCTGAGCAGTACACCTTATTGCTCCCCAGGTGCCCTCAATAGCCGCCCACTGCTCCACCTGGGGATGGATGGGTTAAATGCAGAGAGCCAATTTCGCCATTGTATGGGAACATACAACGATAACAATAACACATTCATTATTATTATTAATGTACAGCAAACCCTCGACCTACGTCACCTGCGACCTACGGCAACTCAGACTTACGATTTTATCATATTTAATAAAAATATGATAAAAAAAAAAAATTATTATTTTTTTTTTTTGTGTGTTTAAATGTTATTAATTTCATGTGTATAGCACTTTGTTGCGGCTGTGGTTGTTTTAAATGGCTTTATAAATAAAGTATAATTATTAATATTTCGTTTTTAATTACAATCTGATCGTATTTACGCAACTTCCGGTCGTTTCCGGTCGTTTCCGGTCGTCATGTTACAACCGGTGCGGTCAATGGAGGAGCTCCAGAGGCTACTGAGGACCGTGTGTCCGTTCAGGGTTGCCTCATACGGATAAATTTGCTGGAAACACTCGGCCAACTCTGTGGACGTCTCAGGCCCGGAGGAGCAGCCGCGGATCGCCCCGCGATCGGCGGCCACAACGCCGCCCGACATGCTAACGACAGCAGCTAACAGAGCAGCTAACACAGGCGAAGACACCGAGCCGACATGCCGCGGAGGAGCCATCTGCGGCCGCGAGCTCGCCGCAAATGTCCGCCTGGCAGTCGGGGGACACCGAGCTAACGCGGAGATACAAAGCCGACAGCCTTTTTGAATGAACTGACATGCTAACCAGTGCTGCTACTGGCGCGGCCTAACCGTAGCTAACGCCGAGCAGCTGTTTTGGAGGGAGGAACATCGCGGAGAAACGGCTTTCAGTAAGTTTTTTTTTCTTTCTGGCTCCAAATGTATGAAGTTAAGAAGCTAACAGTCATTCTTTTAAACAGTTTTGACCACGTGTGTGCGTGTGGAGCGTAAGGAAGCTGTGGGAGCTCTCACCCGAGCTGATGCTATAAGACGAAGGCAGGCTTTGACCAGCTCAAAGTAAGACATTATATTTTTTTATTATTTGTACAGTACTGTATTCATTTACTGTACAGTTCTGTGCATGTTCATGGCCTAGTATGTCTCCTTTTTCAGTCTCATGCCATTAAATATGTGTGCGGCGCTCCGTTAGCGGTATAGCCGCGACCTATGTCAGAAACGCGGACCTACGACAGGCAGGTGTTTTTGGTCCGCGAGGTACGACAACATCGACCTAAGTCACACACGTAGGTCCCTATCCCTGACGTAACTAGAGGGCTACCTGTATTAATATAATATTTTCCATCTTTTTCCATCTTCGAAACATCTCCAGACTTCGCCCATCCCTAACTTTTTCTGATGCTGAAAAACTCATCCATGCTTTTGTCTCCTCCAGACTCAACTACTGCAACTCCCTGTTTATTGGAATCCCTGGTAAATACCTTCAAATCTTCAATATATTCAAAACAGTGCAGCAAGGATTTTATTGAGAGCTCATAAATTTGAACATATTACGCCCATTCTCCATAACCTTCATTGGCTTCCTGTCGCCTACAGAATTCAGTACAAAACTGCTCTCATTACACATCAATGCTTACACGGAACTTCACCAGATTATCTAAAGGACATTCTTATTCCATACTCATCCACCCGGTCTCTGCGGTCACAGAACAGTAATCTCCTTCACATTCCGAGAACCAAATTAAGGACCATGGGAGACCGGGCTTTCAGTGTGGCTGCCCCCCGCCTGTGGAACTCTCTTCCTGACTGCCTGAGAGCTCCACAGTCACTGGTTGACTTTAAGAGCGGCTTGAAGACCTTTCTTTTTAAGCGAGCCTACTCTGCCTCCTCATGATTCTATCTTTGATCTTAGTTGATACTGTTATTGGTTTTACTTGTTTTATCACTTGTTTTATTTGACCTTTAATTTGTTGCACTTTGTAGCACTTTGAGATTTTCATTAATGAATAGTGCGTTATAAATTACATTCATTATTATTATTATTATTATTATTATTATTAATGTGTGAGAAGGATGAATATTTGAACATACAAACAAATTTGCAATGAAAATGTTGAGTTACAAAAAATGAATGGACAGGGTTTTTTTTTTTGGAAACATTTCATCCTTCATCCAAAGGACTTCATCAGTCTGACGAGCCACAACCAATACAGTCCCACAAGCAGAAAACTCACATGGTGGACCAACCAGTTTGATGGTGATAAGATGATGTCTGGAGTCCACTCTCTACCGTGTCGGCTCCTATGAGGCAGCCATAGCTAAAGTGGTTCAAGTAGATTACTAAGCATGAACTTTGATGTTTGATGATGAGGTAACTGCAAGTAAATCCTCAATTTTTTTTTATAATAACCTGGTTTTGGATTCAAGAGTTCAGCCAGATACCAAGAACATTTAAACAAGTTTACTATACTTAAGCTGCTGGTGGGAGTCTGGATCCGATCAAAGGAAGTGGTCTTCTCAGACATGTGAGGCAAGGCACAGAACCAACTTCCAGAGCTTGGAGAGACAGTGTCTCTGGTGTAATGATGTCACCGTAGGTGATGGGCGAGCAGATGGAAAGGGAGGCTTTTAACACTGTGAGTTGAGTCGACAGAGGGGCAAATTTTAATCGTGGTCTGAGACAAAAAGCAGGGTCTTACACGAGGAGGCCGAGATCCGAGAATTAATCCAGAGGGATATCCTTAATGAAAGAGTCGATGGGCATAAAAGGGTTGAAGTTACTAGGGTGAGAAAAGCACAACAAACCAGACGTGGAGCAGATTGTGGCGAATCCAGGAAACAGGCATGAGGTCGAGACAAGAAGATCAGGCTCGGACATGGAAGACAGCTGGATATACTGTATACCTGTCACGGACCAGGTTTTTGGATTCAAAGAGCCAGACAACAAGAGTAAAAACAAGAACAGTTTTATTTATACTGCAGAGAGAGCCGCAATTCAGCGTTTCACAAGCAGGCGAGGTGGGGCCACCGGTTGGAGCTGGGCAAGATGATGTCACTGTAACTGGTGGGAAGGAAGTTGCAGAGGGAGGCCTTTAATGCTGTGAAAAGTGGGGCAATGCAGGGTCATGGTCCAAAGGGGTCAAACACAGGGAGTCAGAGGTCCAAGAATTAATCCAAAAAGGGTGATCCATGAATCGTGGTCGTAGAGGTAGAGGAGGAGGTCATTACCATGATCAGAAGGGCAGAGCAGAACCAGACAAAGAGCAGGCAAAACGATAAATCCACAAGACAAGGCGTGAGGTTGAAAATTCAAATACAGGGCATGAACATCAGGCATGAACAAGAACAAGATGGCTGGATATCAGGGACCAAGGAAAGCGTAATAATTTGGCAGGGACAGAGTGAGCATGGAACTTAGAGCTGAATAGGTGCATGAAATGAAGGCTGTGCTTATGGTGGAGGGGGCGTGGTGAATGATTGACTGACAGGAGCTGATGTGAGCAATGATGGGTGACGGGCAAAACAAAACTGAGGAACAGAAATCTTGGCAAGAGGGGCAGAAACTTGGGCAGGAGGGGCCGAGAGTGAGACAGGAGACATGAACATGTCATGAAGGGGCAGAGATGTGTAGAAACATGGCATGAGGAGCAGAGGCATGAGTACATGAGGGGTCAGCAGGGGCCTGCTGACCATTACAATACCAGCAAAAGTGTTTGATAATCTGGCAGAAATTTGGCATGGATGGAGCTCTTATACGGCACGTCTTCAGCTGAGGAAGAAGAGCCTGGGGACTTTGGGTCGGGTTCTCCGATCTCTGGTGCTGAGGTCGCCGAGGTGGTTAAAAAGCTCCGCGGTGGCAAGGCTCCGGGGGTGGATGAGATTCGCCCGGAGTTCCTTAGGGCTCTGGATGTTGTAGGGTTGTGTTGGCTTACGCGACTCTGCAATATCGCGTGGACATCGGGGGCAGTTCCCTTGGATTGGCAGACTGGGGTGGTGGTTCCCCTATTCAAAAAGGGGGACCGTAGGGTGTGTTCCAACTATAGGGGGATCACACTCTTAAGCCTCCCTGGTAAGGTCTATTCAGGGGTTCTGGAGAGGAGGGTCCGTCGGATAGTCGAACCTCGGATTCAGGAGGAGCAATGTGGTTTTCGTCCTGGTCGTGGAACACTGGACCAGCTCTACACCCTCAGCAGGGTCCTGGAGGGTGCGTGGGAGTTTGCCCAACCAGTTTACATGTGCTTTGTGGACTTGGAGAAGGCATTCGACCGCGTCCCTCGGGGGGTTCTGTGGGGGGTACTCCGGGAGTATGGGGTACCAGGCCCTTTGATAAGGGCTGTTAGGTCCCTGTACGACCGGTGTCAGAGCTTGGTCCGCATTGCCGGCAGTAAGTCAGGCTCGTTTCCGGTGAGAGTTGGACTCCGCCAAGGTTGCCCTTTGTCACCGATTCTGTTCATAACTTTTATGGACAGAATTTCTAGGCGCAGCCAAGGTGTTGAGAGGATCCGTTTTGGTGGCCTTAGAATCGCTTCTCTGTTTTTTGCAGATGATGTGGTCCTACTGGCTTCATCAGTTCGTGATTTACAACTTTCACTGGAGCGGTTTGCAGCCGAGTGTGATGCGGCCGGGATGAGGATCAGTTCCTCCAAATCCGAGGCCATGGTCTTGAGCCGGAAAAGGGTAGCATGCCCTCTCCGGGTCGGGGAGGAGGTCCTGCCCCAAGTGGAGGAGTTTAAGTATCTCGGGATCTTGTTCACGAATGAGGGAAAACTGGAGCGTGAGATCGATAGGCGGATAGGTGCAGCGTCCGCAGTGAAGCGGGCGCTGTACCGGTCTGTCGTGGTGAAGAGAGAGCTGAGTCAAAAGGCAAAGCTCTCAATTTACCGATCGATCTACGTTCCCACCCTCATCTATGGTCATGAGCTTTGGGTTATGACCGAAAGAACAAGATCTCGGATACAAGCGGCTGAAA
>JBBPBX010064052.1:0-20364 GCA_038048925.1 Garcialebias charrua | reverse complement strand
TATATGTATATGTATATGTATGTATATATATATGTATATGTATATATATGTATATATATATATATATATGTATATATGTATATATATATATATATATATATATATATATTTTTTTTTTCTCTCTCTTTTGTTTTCTATTGTTTATTGTTTGATTGTTTATTGTTTAAGGAAATTCTACCATTGCTGTTCATTGTTCTTTAGTTTTAGCAGGTCGCTTTCGTAAATGAGCCCATGAGGTTCAAAAGATTTACCTGACTAAATAAAGGTTGAATGAAAAAGGAAGGCGGTTCCAGCAGATCCTCCTCTGATTTTATCTTCAAATGGTGTCCCTATTGAGTTTGTTGATTCCTATAAATATTTGGGTATCCTGGTCGATTTGCATCTCTCTTTTAAACTCCACGTGGAAAACCTAGTGAAGAAACTGAAAGTTAAACTGGGTTTCTTTTTCAGAAACAGATCATGTCTAACACTGAATGCTAGGAAACGCCTTGTATCTGTGACTTTCCTTCCCTCCATTGATTACGGTGACATTCTCTACATGAATGCTCCTACAAGCACCCTGCGGATGTTGGATGTTGTCTATCATGGTGCTCTAAGATTCATAACTGGCTGTGATTATCATACCCACCACTGCACCCTGTATTCACTGGTTAACTGGACATCATTAACCTCACGCAGACTCTTCCACTGGTACATTTTCATCTTCAAATCACTTCTTGGTCTGCTGCCCTCATACATCTCCTCCTACATGTCTTTGCATGAGTGCAGCTACAGCGTGCGCTCTCAGGACATGATTACCTGCAGTGTTCCGTCAGTGAGGACTGAACTTGGAAAAAGGGCCTTCTCCTACTCTGCTCCTGCTTCATGGAATATCTTACAAAAAGATCTGAAGCTCTCGGCCCTGACCTCTCTGGATGGTTTTCAGAATCTGTTGGAATCCTGGCAAAAACCAATGCAGATATGTTCCTGTCTTTGATTTTTTTTGTACATCTACCTTATAATGTTTTTGCTACTTTTTGCTACTTTTTCTTTTCTTTTGTTTATTGTTTAATGTATTTGTATCATTGATGTTCATCATTCTTTAGTTTGTAGCAGGTCGCTTTCGTAAATGAGCCCTCGAGGCTCAATAAGATTTACCTGACTAAATAAAGGTTGAATGAAAAAAAGAAAAACACTAATCAGTGAGGATAAGTGGGAAAAAAGGCTTCAATTTGCTAGGGAGCATAAAGATTGGACTCTATACCATACCATACCATACCATTTTATTTATAAAGCACTTTAAACAGGAACAAGTCCACCAAAGTGCTGGACAAACAAACACGCAACAGGCAACACATACAATGAAGTACAACACGAAAAACATAAAAACATTGCAGATCATAAATCAAACGATCCAGTACACATCAGCTGGCATTGAAAGCGATGGAGTAGTAGTGAGTTTTTAACCGGGATTTGAAAACCGAGAGGGAGGGGGCCTGTTTGATGAGCAGCGGTAACTCGTTCCAG
This sequence comes from Garcialebias charrua, assembly GCA_038048925.1. Classification (NCBI taxonomy): domain Eukaryota; kingdom Metazoa; phylum Chordata; class Actinopteri; order Cyprinodontiformes; family Rivulidae; genus Garcialebias; species Garcialebias charrua. Next base: position 18,858 of record JBBPBX010064052.1, on the reverse strand, counting down.
AGTCTTGGGCCTGCTACAGAGAACGCCCTGTCACCCCTGCGCTTAAGGCGAGTTTCTGGAACTATTAAGAGTACCTGATCCTCTGACCTCAAAGCACGTGGAGGGACATATGGGTGTATCAGATCCGAGAGATAGGCGGGGGCGAGACTGTTCAGCGATTTGTAGACATACATGAGAATTTTGAATTGGATTCGAAGATGAACCGGTAGCCAGTGAAGGGAGGCCAAGACTGGTGTAATGTGCTCTCTTTTGCGTGTGCTGGTTAAAAATCGGGCAGCTGCGTTCTGAACCAGTTGTAATCGTGCAATGGTGGCTTGACTGACGCCAAACAGAAGTGAATTGCAGTAATCAAGCCTAGATGTAATGAATGCGTGAATCACTGTCTCCAGGTGCTTTTTGGATAATATGGGCTTCAGCTTAGACAGACGCCTCAGCTGGAAAAAACAGGATTTGACAATCATGTTTACATGACTGTTGAGTTTCATGGAAGGATCCATTATCACTCCCAGATTTTTGACTTTTTGTTTTTCGGACAGGGGTAGAGCAGACAGGTCAATGCAGTGGTTTGAGGTTGTGTCATTGGGAAGGAACAATATGGCTTCAGACTTCTTATCATTGAAGCTTAAGAAATTTAAAGCCATCCAGTCCCTGATGTCAGCCAGGCAGTCGAGCAGAGGTTGAATAGAGCCTGTACCATTTTGTCTTAGGGGGAAGTAGATTTGACAGTCATCAGCGTAGAAGTGGAAAGGTATATTGTGTTTCCGGAAGATAGCACCGAGTGGCAGCAGGTATAAGGAGAACAAGAGAGGACCCAGGATGGACCCCTGCGGAACCCCCCATTTAAGAGCCGCCACTGCAGAAGTAAAATCATTGATGGACACACAAAAAGACCTGTCAGAGAGGTAGGATCTGAACCAGTTTAGGGCTGATCCTGAGATGCCCACCCACTGCTCCAACCTAGCAATGAGGATCTCATGGTCAATGGTGTCGAAAGCGGATGTGAGGTCCAATAGGACAAGCAGCACAGAGTCACCAGTATCTGTGGATAGAAAGATGTCGTTAAAAACCTTCAGTAGGGCAGTCTCAGTGCTGTGGAGGGATTTGAAGCCAGACTGGAATAGCTCGGGGATAGCGTGATCCTCCAGGAAGCACTTTAGTTGGGACTCAACTATTTTCTCTAGAAGTTTAGAAACAAATGGGAGTCTGGAGACAGGCTTTTGGAGCAATGGAAGATGGAGCAATGGAAGATGGTCATGGGGTCTGATGAGTCCAGATTTACCCTGTTCCAGTGCATCACAGTAAGAAGAGAGGCAGGTGAAGTGCACCCATCATGCCTAGTGTCTAGTTATCAATGCAAGATATTGGTGAAAAATTAATGCAACACTGGATGGAAATAAATCTTGTGACATTGCAGAAGCTTCTCGAAACAATGTCACAGAGAATGCATGATGTAATCAAAGCTAAAGACGGTCCAACAAAATATTTGTGACTTTTTTGGGGGTGACAACTTTTTTTGGGCCAAGCAGTGGAAATCAATGGAACAATACTCAAATTTGCTGTAAAATATAGTGTGCAAAACAGATAAGTTCCTAAAGTTTTCTTTTTGTTATTTATTTATGCATTTGTTTTATTTATTTATTTAACAAATATGCATATTTGATTGATTTGGAAATGATTTTGGTGTTTAGTGTTTAGCATGAAAGAGGAATAAGATTTTTTTAACTTCTTTTTTCAGTTTGTTCGTATGTGAGGGTTAGATTATATACAGTCCAGTAAATGAAGAGCTTTACCTTCCAGTTCAGCTCTTCTTTCACCACAACAACTCAAAGAAACCTCCGTCTTGTTGGTCCATTTCATCTTATCGTCACTTATTAACAAGACAAAGACCATTAAATACATAATCATGAATTCATTCAAAAAAGAGCAGCTTTGTATTGATTTAACTTAAGAGTAACACAGAAAGACTTTTCACCAAGAACCAGAGGTCAATGGAGATCATCTATGTGGAGCATCAGCATCATGTTGGCAGGCAACCAGTCATATTTTAATATCCGAGCAAGTTTGGAAGTCACTGAAATCTTCTAAGTTATTATGATAACTCATAAACCTGACCAAATGACTTTTTTTAAATAAAATTTTAAGCAACACAGATTTGATTATCTTTAAATGTCTGTAGGCACCGGCGACCCCCGTGACCCAAAATGGAAAAAGCGAATAAAGATAATGGATGGATGGATGTATAAACATCTGTAAAACTACATTTAAAAATGTCTCTTTAAGGGCACTTTATCAAAAATTGTAAACACTTATTCTGAGATTTTACTAAGATTTTTGTATTGTGGAATATTATTTTATTCATTTAAACAATGTTTCTTTATTTTATGATTTCTTGTTCTTTGTCTTTATTTTTACAGGTTGTATTTGTCATTTATCACTTAATCCTGTTGCTGTTTAATTGCTGGTTTCTTTCCTCTGTTACTCCTTTCATTTGTTTTCTAAGATTTAAATTGTCTTGATTACTCCGGTTGATTCTTGTCAACCTAATCATCATTACGCAAAATATTTGATTATGGTTTAGTTGCATTTGTCAGAAGTGAGCAGGAAGAACAGACAAGGTGTGACCTTTAATAGCCCAATTGTTCATAGTTGTTTACCTGAAAATGACTGCTCATGAGCAACTTTCTTGCAGGACCTTCCAGACTTCTGGGTGTGTTTTATTTATTTTTTATTCATTCTGGGCATTCATTATTAATGCCAATAAGTCTGCTCAGTGAAATGATTCATAAAACTATAACTGAATCAAACATTTTATTTTATTTATCAGGTAAAGATTTGACTGAGGTGATATATTGGCATGTTCAGAAAAATACTTCTGTATTATCAGCATTTTAATAAAAGATTACAAATTAAATTCTTTAATATATTAATATTTGTGTTGGACTCTTTAAATTTTATTTCATTTTTATGTAATGTGGTCTTGCCCACACACATGGACTGACAGTGTTGCTCATCCTAAACTACAGTATATCTGAAACTCTCTGTGGATTTTTGTCCCACTGTGCAAACACAGGAAGGACCGAAACGGATTATCTCATTGTTCTTTTCATTTAGTGCTCCAAGCATCGCATCAGATGTTGAATAAAAGCAAAGAGTTGTCTTTTAAAGTTGAGTTTAAATTAGGATTCACAAAAGACCCTGCCTTTATACAAACACGACCTTGATCCCAAAGTACATCCACACAAAGATCCTGAAATCAACCAGGCTTATACGTATTGTTTTCTTGTTTTCCTTTTTGGGAACTGTTCATCTCAGCGGCAGTTCTCGTCAGTTCATTTGTGATTGATGAAGAAGATTTAAAATCCTACAGCTAACACAAAAAATACCTCATCAAAGAAGGTTCCGGTTGAAATTAACCATCTTAATGTTCTGTGTTTCCCCAACAGATCCCTTGCTATCTGCAGGTTTACTTGTGGTTCCTAGATGTATTTAAAAATAAGAAAAAGAATGAGAGAGAACATTTTAAGTTGAGGCTCCTCTCCCTGTTTTTGTTGATAAGACTGCTGTCTAATTTTAAAACTTGCTTTACAGTCTGTATATTTTACTCGCCATGTATGTATTTGTGAATAATGTTGCCACTTTAATTTTCCTCTGTGTTTTTCCTTCCCATAGAAAGTACGACCTAGTACTTTTGTGTTTGTCTGTGTCCCCATCCTTTTTTCTTAAACTTCAGTGGGCCGAGCCTCCTGAGCTTGGATCTGCTGAAGGTTCCTTCTTGTAAAAAAGAAGTTGTTTCTTTTCACCATCAATTCATAATCCAAACAACTGTTGCAAAAAAATAGATTGGATTAAATTTGCTAAATGTTTTACTCTACTCTGAGTCCCTTCCGGATGACCGAGCTTCTCACACTATCTCTAAGGGAGAGACACCCTGTGGAGAAAACTAATTTTGGCTGCTTTTATCCTTGATCTTGTTCTTTTGGTCACAACCCAAAGCTCATGACCATAGGTGAGGGTAGGAACGTAGATTGACCAGTAAATCGAAAGCTTTGCCTTTCTCTCTCTTCACCACGACAGACCAGGATCCATTTCACTGCCGATGCTGCACATATCCGCACATCAATCTCTCGCTCCATTTTCCCTCATTTGTGAACAAGACCCGAATATACTTAATTCATTCAACCTTTATTTAGACAGTTAAGCCACATTGAGCCTAGAAGACTCATTTACAAGTGAGATCTGCTTAGTTAGACAGACAACAAGTAATGAAACCGGACACATTAGGAAATGGAGGCAAAAAAATTCCTATTAAAATCTTCTTGCCTGAGAATAAGCACATAGTGATGTAGACATTCTACAGGGGGGGGTGAGACACTGAGAATGGTGAGCAATGTCCATAGAAGCTCTCGGGCACTGTAAGAGTTCTGATAGGGATGGAATAATCAGCCAGCTCCCTCCGATGAGATCCGTAAACATTCTCGAGGATGTCGGGGAATGGCCAAGGTCAACGCTAATGAGAATCCAAGAGTCCTGAAATGATAAATGATGACAGAATGTTTATTCAGCTGGTTCACTCTGGTTGACGGTGGAATTCCCCGATGGGCAAGGTTGAGTGTCAGATTACATGTCCTCCAGGCGTATTCAGATAAGCGGCCTTCAAGGTCAGCCGGGGGAGCCAGATTCAGATAAACACACAGTTGTTTTGGATATAGGCAGAACATACCATATTTTCTGATGTACAGTATAGGTCGCACTGGTGTATAGGTCGCATTGTCCAATTATCACCAATAGATTGGAAAAATCCCTAGATAGGTTGCACCAGTGTGGTGTATTTACCCCCATGGTTTTCTGGAGTTGGTACAGTCCAAGTTCAGTGAGATGCGCAAGCACTCACGCTCTTTTTGTCCTCTCTCGGTTTCCTTACTTCAATAAAGAAATACGTAAAAATGGTCCGAGCCTCCTCTGCTCTTTAAGACATAACAACTGGCGACGAGGATATATTTTTCCTTCTTCTTTTTGGGGAGAGACGACGTCAAGTGTCAGTACTAGTGAGTACAATGGCTCAAGTTGGCAAAATAGATGACTTCAGACCAGAGGCTGAGCCGTGGACAGCTTATATCGAGCGGCTAGAGCAGTACCTGGAAGCTAACGACATTGACGAAGAAAAGCACGTGGCGGTGTTGCTAAGTGTAATGGGTGCTCAAGCATACGGACTTTTACGAAACTTGGTACAGCCTGAAAAACCAAAAGACAAGACTTTTGGCGAAATTGTGAACATTTTGAAAGAACACTATGAACCCAAGCCCTTATTAGTTGCTGAACGTTTCCGTTTTAATAGATGCAACCAGAAGGCGAGTCAGACTGTCGCCCAGTATGTCGCAGAGCTCAAACAACAAGCAGCTAACTGTGATTTTGGTGCGTCGCTGGATTCTGCACTGAGGGATCGGTTCGTAAGTGGAATAAAAAACGAAGCGTGCCAGAGGAGGTTACTTTCAGAGGACCGGCTGACCTTTGCAAAAGCTTTGGAAATTGCACTCAACATGGAGACTGCAGACAGAGACACTCGAGAGCTGAGAGGCGCTGGAGGTGAATGGGCTAGTGAGGCAAACATTCACAAGGTGAGGCCAATAAAAACAAATATGTGCTACAGATGCAAAGGAAAAAATCACAATGCAAATGAATGTCATTTCAAAGAGACTAAATGCCATAATTGTGGAAAGATTGGACACATAAAGAAAGCATGTCGGGCTAAAGTACAAAAGAGTCATGAAAAAACTGTGCCAAACAGGAGCAGCAGAGAGACAAAGTATGTGACAGCTGAGGCAGACCCCGAAGAGGAGTTAGCCATTTTGACTGTTAATACTGAGGATGAGGAACGATATAAAGCAACATTTGCAATTGACAATGTTGATTTAGAAATGGAAATTGACACAGGAGCAGCAAAGAGTGTCATTTCACATCCTACATACTTAAAGAAGTTCTCTCACCTGCCCTTGCAGCCAGCTAAAGTGAAACTCAAAGCTTACAATGGTGGGTGTATTGGTGTTTTGGGACAGTTTGTAGCAAAAGTGGAGTATGAAGGCCAAGTCATAGATTTGCCACTGTTGGTTGTTAAAGGACATGGTGCTTCACTATGTGGAAGGAACTGGTTGACAAAACTCCGGCTTAACTGGCAGCAGATTAAGTACATGGGCGAGTTACAACACACATCGCTCGATGCGCTTTTGGATGTTTACAGTGATGTATTCAAAGACGAGTTGGGCACATTGAAAGACATTAAAGCCACCATCGTGGTCAAACCTGAGGTGCCGCCTAAATTTTGTAAACACAGGCCCCTCCCATTCGCGATGAAGGAAAGGGTGGAAAAAGAACTTGAAAGACTGGAACAATGTAACATCATTACACCTGTGAGACACAGCGAGTGGGCAGCACCGATAGTGCCGGTGCTAAAGAGGGATGCTTCCATCCGCTTATGTGGGGATTACAAAGTGTCGGTGAACCAAGCCCTTGAAGCCGACACATATCCTCTTCCACGTTTGGAGGAATCTGGAGAGGAACCACAGGCTCAACAGGAGGTGATGGACAATAATGAACAAGAGCAAAATGAGGAACAACCAGACAAAGACAGAGGTTGTTCTCCCTCTGTGAGCCAGTCAGAGGATGTAAAAGAGGAGAGCTTCAGAGAGAAGAAACCACATGATGCTCAGGAGGAGCAACAGGAGGAGCAGGAGCCGGCTCCAAAGAGACCTGCTCGAAGAGGACGGCTACCAAAGGCTGCAGCTGCAGAAGATTCAGATACAAAGGAGCATAACGCAGATGAAGATGAAGCTGCAGGACTTCCAGACACTCAGAAGACTGTGTCCACAAGTGAAGCAGCAGTGAAGAGAAAGAGATCAGAGGAAATGGAAGAATCCTGGAAAAGACTACATATAGACTTTGCTGGACCTTTCCTTGGTAACATGTTCATGATTGTGGTCGACTCATATTCAAAGTGGTTGGAGGTGTTTCGTATGCCACACATTACAACACAGGCCACAGTGACAAGGCTAAAGAGACTGTTTGCTTCATATGGACTTCCTGAGCAAATAGTCACAGACAATGCTACCACTTTCACTTCTGCGGAGTTCCAAACGTTTGTGACACAAAATGGCATTTTGCACACAACAAGTGCGCCGGGACATCCTGCCACAAACGGGTTGGCTGAAAGGTATGTGCAGACGTTCAAGGTGGGCATGAAAAAACTGGCACACCACCCCGGCAACGTTGATGACAAACTTTCTTCGTTTCTGCTACGGTACCGTGTGACACCAAATTGCACGACGGGTCAGTCTCCTGCAGAATTGTTCCTACACAGACACATTCGTACCAGATTGGATTTCATCAAACCAAACACCAAGGAGACAGTTCGGAGAAAACAGTATCGACAAAAAGCCCAGCATGACTTCACAGCTGTGGATCGCTCCTTCTCTGTGGATGATGCTGTGTATCTTCGCAACACAGGGGGAGGGACTCACAAGTGGATACCTGGACAGGTTGTAAGACGAACTGGTCCGGTCTCTTATGAAGTTAAAGAGCGCTACTCGGACACTGTGCACAGGCGACATGGGGATCAGCTTCGTGCAAAAGCTGTAGTTGAACCAGATACAGATGACCCTGAAACACCAGCACAAGAGCAAAGTGATGTAAAAGTTGCACCTGAACAAAGTGCTCTGGACTCTGGGATACAACTCCCTGTTCCCTCAGATTCCCAAGTGGTGGTGAGGCGTTCAACACGACCTCGGAAGACACCAAGACGATATCTTGAATAGCTTTGTGTTTATCTAGGCATGACGGTTATGCATGTTATGTTCTATTATTATTCTTGTTACATTAAGGGGTACATCTGAGTTAGATGCAAAAATAATAATAATATTGTCTGATTATTAAGTAAGTACATTTTTGGGAAATTGTTCAGTTCTACAGGGAAATGCACTTAAGTTGGAATAAGTGACCTTAGTATATTTTAGTTGATATAGATCAAGATGTTAGCTCCATTTTTAAAAGGGGATGATGTGGTGTATTTACCCCCATGGTTTTCTGGAGTTGGTACAGTCCAAGTTCAGTGAGATGCGCAAGCACTCACGCTCTTTTTGTCCTCTCTCGGTTTCCTTACTTCAATAAAGAAATACGTAAAAATGGTCCGAGCCTCCTCTGCTCTTTAAGACATAACAACCAGTGTATAGGTCGCACCTACGTTTAGCTCTGCTGCAAATGTCTGCCCCAGGAGTTCACAGCAAGGCTTTAAAGAAGATTAACACTTAAAAACAATTATTTGTTTGATAAAAATTATAGCAAATATGTGTCTGAGCTGAAATTTTCCTTAATAAATGAACGTAATTGTGAAATGAGCTGGATTTTAAAATTTGTTTTGCCAAAAGTGATAACAAGCCATATATAGGTCTCACCGGTGTATAGGTCGCAGGCCTTGAAAAAACCATAAAAAGGTGCGACCTATACACCGGAAAATACGGTAATCCTAGATGTTATTATTGTATTTCTCTTGCATTTGTTGTTGGATGTAACTGGGACCCTGTGTACATAATCTCGTTTTCAACACATGTACTGTACTACATGCGGTGCAAATGACAATAAATTCTCTCTGACTCTGACTCTGATAACTTTCAGTTTGCTGTTGTGGCATACGTTTTCCATTGTCTGAAGGAAAAAAACAGTCCAAGTTAAGACCTGCCTCCTTGCATGCCAAAGTTTTAAACAAAAATCCTGTGTTTATTGTTAGCACTTTGAGGATTTTTAGTATTATTATTATGAGGAGTATTATTGTGGGTGACTATCAGCAACAACTACAGACAATATTAGCTCTAAATCGTAAAAGTGACTGTTATAGTCATTTTTTGTGTTATTTTAGGGATACTGAGAAGAATACATTAAATTATAACAAAAAAAGGTTAAACCGTGTCATCTGGACCAGTTTCTTTTAGTAAGAAACATTTTGTACCCCATCCAGAGGACTTCCTCAGTCTACAGCCTGCCAACCAGATAGGTAGCCTTCACTACTGTGTTTTGAGCCAACCTCCTGTTGGAATCTCAAAAGTAGACTTTTAACACGTGCAAAACAATCAGTCATCATGTACAACAATCAAATGTTCAGGCTAGATGGCCTAAAACTGATCCAGATGGCACAGTTTAACCGTCTTTAGTTATTATCTACCTGTATGATTGAGCTAGCAACCCTTTTTCTGAATTATATTACAACATTCATCATCATTGGGGGTGCGACGGTGGAGCAGTGCTGGCAGAAGACTTGGGACCAGAAAGTCGCAGGTTTAATTCCCCTTGTGGTGTTCTTGAGCACGACACTTAATCCCCACCTGATCTCCGGGCACTTAAATAGCTGTTTGCAGCTCCACCTGGGTGTATCTCACACGTGCTGGGTCAATGCAGAGGACAAATTTTGTCATTTGTCATCATTTGTCATTTGGACATAAGTCGAAGTCAATACATAGCACATTTACATTTGTTCAAACTGTTCACAGCAAAAGCGTTGTAATTTACCGGATAACGCTTATTTATCTTATTCATAAGTATCTGGTTACTAAAATTTTTCCATACTGTACATCAAATAGGTTGATGAAACATGTTTTCTAGCGTTGCTTGACAGACAAGGTGGTGGCCCTGCAGTGGAGTTATATCTGAACAAGTACCTCTAGTGCATAATTACACAGCCTCTCCATGTTCACCACCCGTAGGTGGGGTAGTGACAGCAACACTCCTCCCCCACTGGCAGCCAGCTCGCGCTCAGAGTAATAAGGCATGCCCCACACATGAACACATCCAGCACAAAGAACCAGAAGAAACAGCATGAAATTAAGATGGTCCGTGGAAGATAAACCGCAATGTTTCTCTACTGTTGTGAGCATCTAAAACTCGTTCATTGTAAATTATTTTAAATTTTTCGAATGCTCCAAGGCGCTGATGGATAAATATAAATGCAGAGTCTGATTGGGCGCTGCCGACTGTGGAGAGAGACAAAGACAGCATGCTGAGTTTGGTGACGTTGTGGTGTGCACATGCACTTGTGTTCAAAATGATTTACACTGTGTGTTCACACACACACATCTACTCTCCACATGGGGTGACCCACCAGGCACAGTACAGCAGCCTCTTCAACGCCTCGTAGACAAATGGCTGCAATTTGGCACTTGATAAAGCTCAGTGTAAACAAACAGTTTCACCTGCCTCCATTAGCTGTAAGAGCACTCCTCCAGCCGGTGTGCACGAGCAGGAGCGCTCAGGGGTTTAAACTAAATCCTTGTGGGGATATTGTAATGGTTTGTTTTTACAGAAATTTAAATTAACAATGGGGAAAAAAGGGAAAGCATGTTTTTATTCTCCCTGCACGTATTTATTACCTCCAGCTGTTCAAAGAGAGTAAACAATATTTTTTATTGCAATACGCACCATTGAGAACAATGACGTTTTTAAAAATGTATTTGTTTCAATTAATGCTGAGTAGGCCTACTTTAAAAATCTGCCAATTGATTCAAGAAAACTGCCATTGCAGTTTATCTGAAGTTTTATATATTTTACTTGAGAAATATGAGCCAAGTATTCTGTTTTTAAGTAATTTTTGTGCTTTCTTTATTTGTTTATTCATCTATTTGTTTATTGGGGGAGGGGTTCTGTTCCGTTTCTACCAAATTTAGACAAATGTAGGCAAATTGGTTAATATATGCAGGATAAAAAAATTGTGCTAAATTGTTTTGTGAAACCCAATGATCCTTGGAGCTATGCTGTCAGGGGCTTCATGCCCCTAGTAGGGTCACCCAAGGCAGACAGGTCCTAGGTGAGGGACCAGACAAAGTGCAGCCCAAAGACCCCAATGATGAGTAACACTAATGGAATCAATGTTCCCTCGCCCGGACGCGGGTCACCGGGGCCCCACTCTGGAGCCAGGCCCGGAGGTGGGGCACGCTGGCGAGCGCCTGGTGGCCGGGCTTTTACCCATGGAGCCCGGCCGGGCACAGCCCGAAGAGGAGACGTGGGTCCCCCTTCCCATGGGCTCACCACCTGTGGGAGGGGCCAAAGGGGTCGGGTGCAATGTGGGATGGGTGGTGGCCGAGGGCGGGGACCCTGGCGGTCTGATCCTCGGCTACAGAAGCTGGCCATTGGGACATGGAATGTCACCTCTCTGGTGGGGAAGGAGCCTGAGCTAGTGTGTGAGGTTGAGAGGTTCCGGCTAGAAATAGTCGGACTCACCTCAACGCATGGCTCTGGCTCTGGAACCAGTTTCCTTGAGAGGGGTTGGACACTCTTCCACTCTGGAGTTGCCCCTGGTGAGAGGCGCCGAGCAGGAGTGGGCATACTTGTTGCCCCCCATCTTGGTGCCTGTACGTTGGGGTTCACCCCGGTGAACGAGAGGGTAGCCTCCCTTCGCCTACGTGTGGGGGGACGGGCTCTGACTGTTGTTTGTGCCTATGCGCCAAACGGCAGCTCAGATTACCCACCCTTTTTGGAGTCCTTGGAGGGGGTATTGGAGAGTGCGCCTCCTGGGGACTCCCTTGTTCTACTGGGGGACTTCAACGCTCACGTGGGCAATGACAGTGAGACCTGGAGGGGTGTGGTTGGGAGGAACGGCCCCCCTGATCTGAACCCGAGTGGTGTTCTGTTATTGGACTTCTGTGCTCGTCATGGATTGTCCATAACGAACACCATGTTCAGGCATAAGGGTGTCCATATGTGCTCTTGGCACCAGGACACCCTAGGTCGCAGTTCGATGATCGACTTTGTTGTCGTCTCATCTGATCTGCGGCTGCATGTCTTGGACACTCGGGTGAAGAGAGGGGCGGAGCTGTCAACTGACCACTACCTGGTGGTGAGTTGGCTCCGATGGTGGGGGAGGATGCCGGTCAGACCTGGCAGACCCAAACGTATTGTGAGGGTCTGCTGGGAACGTCTGGCAGAGTCTCCCGTAAGACGGAGCTTTAACTCCCACCTCCGGGAGAGCTTTGAACACGTTCCAAGGGAGGCGGGGGACATTGAGCCCGAGTGGGCCATGTTCAGCGCCTCTATTGTCGAGGCAGCTTATCGGAGCTGTGGCCACAAGGTTGTTGGTGCCTGTCGTGGCGGCAACCCTCTAACCCGGTGGTGGACACCGGCGGCGAGGGATGCTGTCAGGCTGAAGAAGGAGTCCTATTGGGCCTTTTTGGCCTGTGGGACCCCGGAAGCAGCTGATGGGTATCGGCAGTCCAAACGGCATGCAGCTCGGGTGGTTGCTGAGGCAAAAACTCGGGCGTGGGAGGAGTTCGGAGAGGCCATGGAGAATGACTTCCGTACGGCTTTGAGGCGATTCTGGTCCACCATCCGGCGTCTCAGGGGGGGAAAGCGGTACGCGACCAACACCATTTATGGTGGGGGTGGCGTGCTGTTGACCTCAACTCGGGATGTTGTGAGTCGGTGGGCAGAATACTTCGAAGACCTCCTCAATCCTACTGGCACGTCTTCCACTGAGGAAGCGGAGCCTGGGGACTTTGGGTCGGGCTCTCCAATCTCTGGTGCTGAGGTCACCGAGGTGGTTAAAAAGCTCCGCGGTGGCAGGGCTCCAGGGGTGGATGAGATTCGCCCTGAGTTCCTTAAGGCTCTGGATGTTGTGGGGTTGTGTTGGCTTATGCAACTCTGCAATATCGCGTGGACATCAAGGACAGTTCCCCTGGATTGGCAGACTGGGGTGGTGGTTCCCCTATTCAAAAAGGGGGGCCGTAGGCGCCTCACTGTTCCAACTACAGCAAACCCTCGACCTACGTCACCCGCGACCTACGGCAACTCAGACTTACGATTTTATCATATTTAATAAAAATATGATAAAAAAAATAAATAAAAATTATTATTATTATTTTTATTTTTTTTAATGTTATTAATTTCATGTGTATAGCACTTTGTTGCAGCTGTGGTTGTTTTAAATGGCTTTATAAATAAAGTATAATTATTAATATTTCGTTTTTAATTACAATTTGATCGTATTTACGCAACTTCCGGTCGTTTCCGGTCGCCATTTTACTACAGTACTGCGGTCAATGGAGCTCTAGACGCTCCTGTCAGCTGGCTTTAGAGGACCGTGTGTCCGTTCAGGGTTGCCTCATACGGATAAATTTGCTGGAAACACTCGGTCAACTCTGTGGACGTCTCAGGCCCGGAGGAGCAGCCGCCGATCGCCCCGTGATCGCTCTAACAACGCCGCCCGACATGCTAACGACAGCAGCTAACAGAGCAGCTAACACAGGCGAAGACACCGAGCCGACATGCCGCGGAGGGGCCATCTGCGGCCGGGAGCTCGCCGCAAATGTCCGCCTGGCAGTCGGGGGACACCGAGCTAACGCGGAGATACAAAGCCGACAGCCTTTTTGAATGAACTGACATGCTAACCATTGCTGCTAATGGCGGGGCCTAACCGTAGCTAACGCCGAGCAGCTTGTTTTGGATGGAGAAACATCGCGGAGAAACGGCTTTCAGTAAGTTTTTTTTTCTGGCTCCAAATGTATGAAGTTAAGAAGCTAACAGTCATTCTTTTAAACAGTTTTGACCACGTGTGTGCGTGTGGAGCGTAAGGAAGCTGGGGGAGCTCGGACGGGTGCGAGCTGATGCTAAAAGACGAAGGCAGGCTTTGACCAGCTCAAAGTAAGACATTATATTTTTTATTTATTGTACAGTACAGTACTGTATTCATTTACTGTACAGTTCTGTGCATGTTCATGGCCTAGTATGTCTGCTTGTTCAGTCTCATGCCATTAAATATGTGTGTGGCGCTCCGTTAGTGGTATAGCCGCGACCTATGTCAGAAACGCGGACCTACGACAGGCAGGTGTTTTTGGTCCGCGAGGTACGACAAAATCGACCTAAGTCACACACGTAGGTCCCAATCCCTGACGTAACTCGAGGGCTTCCTGTACAGGGGGATAACACTCTTAAGCCTCCCTGGTAAGGTCTATTCAGGGGTTCTGGAGAGGAGGGTCCGTCTGATAGTCGAACCTCGGATTCAGGAGGAGCAATGTGGTTTTTGTGCTGGTCGTGGAACACTGGACCAGCTCTACACCCTCAGCAGGGTCCTGGAGGGCGCGTGGGAGTTTGCCCAACCAGTTTACATGTGCTTTGTGGACTTGGAGAAGGCATTCGACCGCGTCCCTCGGGGGTTCTGTGGGAGGTACTCCGGGAGTATGGGGTACCAGGCCCATTGATACGGGCTGTTAGGTCCCTGTACGACCGGTGTCAGAGCTTGGTCTGCATTGCCGGCAGTAAGTCAGGCTTGTTTCCAGTGAGAGCTGGACTCTGTCAAGGTTGCCCTTTGTCACTGATTCTGTTCATAACTTTTATGGACAGAATTTCTAGGCGCAGCAAATCTGTTTTGGTGGCCTTAGAATCACTTCTCTGTTTTTTTCAGATAATGTAATCCTATTGGCTTCATCAGCTCGTGATCTACAGCTTTTGCTGGAATTGTTTGCAGCCGAGTGTGATGCGGCCAGGATGAAGATCAGTTCCTCCAAATCTGAGGCCATGTTCTTGAGCCGGAAAAGGGCAGAGTGCCCTCTCCGGGTCGGGGAGGAGGTCCTGCCCCAGGTGGAGGAGTTTAAATATCTCGGGGTCTTGTTCACGAATGAGGGAAAACTGGAGTGTGAGATCGATAGGCGGATAGGTGCAGCGTCCGCAGTGAAGCGGGCGCTGTACCGGTCTGTCGTGGTGAAGAGAGAGCTGAGTCAAAAGGCAAAGCTCTCAATTTACCGATCGATCTACGTTCCCACCCTCATCTATGGTCATGAGCTTTGGGTTGTGACCGAAAGAACGAGATCTCGGATACAAGCGGCTGAAATGAGTTTTCTCCGCAGGGTGTCTGGACTCTCCCTTAGAGATAGGGTGAGAAGCTCGGTCATCCGGGAGGGACTCGGAGTAGAGCCGCTGCTTCTCCACATCGAGAGGAGCCAGTTGAGGTGGCTCGGGCATCTGGTTAGGATGCCTCCTGGACGCCTCCCTGGTGAGGTGTTCCGGGCATGTCCCACCGGGAGGAGACCCAGAGGAAGACCCAGGACACGCTGGAGGGACTATGTTTCTCGGCTGGCCTGGGAACGCCTTGGGATTCCCCCGGAGGAGCTGCTCCAAGTGGCTGGGGAGAGGGAAGTCTGGGCCTCCCTACTTAGGCTGCTACCCCCGCGACCCGACCCCGGATAAGCGGATGACAATGGATGGATGGATGGATAAATGGATGTTTTAAAAAGATTTTACAACAAATATAATCTTCTAAAACTCCTTAAAGACTCAGTTGAAAAGCTAAAATACAAAATAAAACTGCAATAAGGGCAAGTGATAACAAAAGCAAAATTAAATTAAAAATGGTAAAACATAAACAGCAGAAAAAGTATAGATGTGTCTTTTGTTAATATTTTGACCACCACAGAGCAGGATTTATCAGAGACAACCTCCAGAATGTAGGATGGACTGACCAGACTGCAGTCTGGACCTCAACGCCCTTGAACATCTGTGGGAACATCTGTGGGCATGCAGTTCTGTTTCAAAGCGACCACCACATTGGCTCACTTGTGATAAATGCTGACTGGGATGTCCTCCCAGAGCAGTGTGCGACTAAACTGATGAGGTGATGTCAGGCTGTTGTGGCTGTGTATGGTTCTTCCATATGTTTGTTAATAAATTGTTAAATTCCTGATAATGTTTTTTTCAGACTGCAGCCAATATATTTAAAAAATCTACACCAACACAACCCACATACAGTATTCAAGTCTGCTGCTCAACCACATAAATCTATGCGCCTGACCATGTGGCACCAGTTAGGGGCAATAAACAGGTTTCCAACAGGACAAACATTCTTCACAAAAAACATAGTTACAACAAATATATCATAATAAACTGCAATTATTTTTACTTTTTGTGTCGTTTATGTATTCCATCCATAAATGATCTTTACCCGCTTCTTCCTTTTTGAGTCATGGGGATCACTGGTGTCCATGTCCAGCTATCACTGTGCGAGAGGCAGGGTACTCCCTGGACAGGTCTCCAGTCCATCACAGAGACACATAGAGACAAACAACCATTCACTCTCTCACTCACACCTAGGGACAATAGACTATATGCCATGGGTAGAAGTGACGTACTTCCGTTAAAATACAACCCACGTCCGCCACTTCCGGGTCCCATCCACTGCCATTGTTGTTAGCGTTAGCTCCTAGTAGCAGACCATGACAACGACCCGATACGGGAAGCGGCTGTGAGCTACTGGCACTACACGTGACTTCCGTTGTGTCCACCAAACGGTGGGTGCAGCTGTTCCGTTTCCCTGCTGAGGAGGGGTTAGGGCGACAATGGATCGTGGCTATCCGAAGGGAAATCGTCGCTATTGATTTATGTATGTACAGATTTATTATTTGTGTGTATGTAGATGTTTTATTTATTGTATTTACTTATTTTTGTTCGTGTCATTTCTGCTAACCGGAAGTGCGCCGCCCGGGTAATGCATGCGGAAGTGCTGGAACGGGAGTCCGTGGCATATAGTCTATTTAGAGTAACCAATCAGACTACAGTAACATGAACGTTTTTGTTCTGTGGGAGGAAACAGGAGTACCTGGAGAAAATCCACACATGCACGGATAGAACATGCAAACTCCACCCAGAAAGGCCCCCAGACTGGGATTTGAGCCGTTGACCTTCTCGCTGAGAGGCGGCAGCTCTAACAACTGTGCCACGGTGTTGTCCTGTTTATATATTTAATAAAGTAAAAAGCTTGTTTGTAAAGGTTACCATAAAACATCTTGCAATGGTTAATACTTGACATTTAGCTGTTTGTTTCATAAACTGAATATTACAGCTGCGTAAACAGTGTCATTCACTACATGCTGCACTTTATCCGAAGTCAACGGAGGTCAATCAGTGTCTAGAACAGCTCATACTTCTCTTCCACATACAGTATAGTGCTGTAGTCACTCGTTCTGTGATTCAGTAAAATAATGGTTAGAAGTTGACTTTAGAGGGAACAGACTCAGATGCACTGCATAATAAATAATTTTAGTACAGTTATAAATGTGCATCTTTGTAAATGCTGCACAAAAACTGTAAAATACAAAAAGTAGGAGGTTCCAAATCATGACATCACCTCCCGCCTCAGGATGGAGGTGAGAACCACTGAAGTAAACAAATGAGATCATCCGACCCAAAGAAAAATACTCCTCAAATGTTTATTTCTAGATGGTGACTCCTGTCATTGAGCTTATCTTCCTGCTGTGTTTGAATATTCAGTCTTCAAATATGCTGAGTGGTAAATAACTGTGTAATGCTTAAAAATATATTTTAATATACTGTATTTGTGTGATGGACTTTCAGCTCCAGTCCACATGGCAGGTGAGAAGATTCTTTAAGTAATTATGTTTGTAAATTAAATACTATAGCTTCACTGCTTGTACAACATCATACATCTTATTTACAGTCTCTGGTTTATTCGTTTAAACTGTTTTTTTTTCCAACATAAGCCCTTTAGATGAGATAAATAAGTGCAATTTGATAGAAAAACATTTCTAGCGCCTTGACGTCAAAGATACTCTTTGGGCACCATATTTAATTGACCTCCACTTTAGCCGAACCTTATTACATTTTCTGTGTGAACGTCTGAAGCTCTCAACGCCTGATTGTGGAAAAACTGCCATCTTTCAAGCTCCAGTCCTATTTACGGCACGCTACACCTCTGTCAAATCTAAGGTTAAAGGTCATCTTGGACAAAGTGAAGGCAACAATGCGTGCTATGAATCGTAGGGGAATTGAAACAAAGGGAGAGCCATGTGTCTGCCTTTTGTGTGCCACCTGGACAGGAGCATCTGCTGCAGAGCGAGTCAACCGAACTCAATGACATTGATTCAGAGATACAGCCCTGATGTCTGTTTAGTTGTGCGTTCTTGTTTTTATTACTTCTATAGGACATTTGCTTTTTTTTCTCAACAGTCTCATCAGGACCAAATATCATTATTGGCGGCTGTGGTTGAGTGCTTAGAGCAGTCGTCCTCCAATGCAAGAGTTGGGGGGTTTGAATCCACCAGCAGCTACATGCTGAAGTGTCCCTGAACAAGACACTGAACCCCTCATTGCCTCCTATGTGTGTCCCATCGGTGTATGGATGTGATAAAGCTCTGTCTCTTTAGAATCATAATTAGCTTTGTATAGATCTAGTGTTGTATGAATGGGTAAATGAGGGCACAGATTGTAATGTTAAGTGCTTGGAGTGTCTTGATAAGATAGAAAGGTGCTATATAGAGTATTTTCTGGTGTATAGGTCGCACCTGTGTATAGGTCGCATTGTCCAGTTATCACCAATAGATTGGAAAAATCCCTAGATAGGTCGCACTGGTGTATAGGTCGCACCTACGTTTAGCTCTGCTGCAAATGTCTGCCACAGGAGCACACAGCAAGGCTTTTAAGAAGATTAACACTTAAAAACAATTATTTGTTTGATAAAAATTATAGCAAATATATGTCTGAGCTGAACTTTTCCTTAATAAATGAACGTAATTGTGAAATGAGCTGGATTTAAAAATTTGTTTCACCGAAAGTGATAACAAGCTATATATAGGTCGCACCTGAGTATAGGTCGCAGTTCTTGAAAAAAAACATTAAAAGGTGTGACCTATACACCGGAAATACGGTAAGTAATGTATAGTCCATTTACCATTATTGCACCAAACAATGGTGTTAATGAGGCAAACTTTTTCTTTTCTTTTTTTTTTTCTTCTCATTTTAGATTAGAGCTAAAATATAAATTTTAGGTAAAACTGGGGTGGCACGCAGAAATCAACAATGGTCAAGGTTGGTCTTGGGTTATGT
>JBBPBX010064051.1:0-20365 GCA_038048925.1 Garcialebias charrua | reverse complement strand
TATATATATATATTTTTTTTTTTTTAGCAATTTTATGAATAGTAGAAAAATCATGTCAGTGGACCTTTAAGACCTGCAGTGTGAATACAGCCTTAATGCCAAAACTTATGTAAAATGTTTTTATTTTAGCCAGTACAGTATCTCACTTGGCTGTGAATGGTGTAGAGTAGATAGCAACAAAGTTCATCCTCATTCATCCAAGTACCAAATCCAATAATGCTCAGTTAGGTCATCCGGACAGTTTTTATTTTTCTAGAGAGGTTTTGCCCTCTATCCGGAGGGCTTCATCAATCAAGCCCTCCAGATAGAGGGCGAAACGTATCTAGAAAAAAAAGAAACTGTCCAGATGACCTGACTGAGTGGAGAGTAGATAGCAGCATTTAAAAAATAAAAAATGTGGCTGCTCCCTTTCACAGGGGGCCGTCGCAGAGAACTAACATGCACAAAGACTTGGCAATTATTGTTATGCTGAGACAACCACAGACCACTGAGCTACCACAGCCCTCTGTGTGGAGCAGAAAGCTACCATCTAGGGTGCCTGGGAGAGCAGAAGTTGAGGATTAAGGGCCTACTCAAGGGCCCAGAGTGGAGCAAATGAAAGTGGAGGCAGGTGTGGGTGCTTCACTTTTCATACCCACATTACAATTCACCCTTCTTCCTCCAAACCCTTGGTTGGGACACTAAACAAATTGTGAATAAAAAATGAATGCAATGATGTGGAGGTGCCAACCGTGCCAACATCTATTTTATTCAGAATAGAACACATACCACAGATCAAATGTTTAAACTGAGAGAATGTATCAATTTAAGGGAAAAATATGTCATTTCAAAATTTCATGGTGGCAACAAATCCCAAATAAGTCGGGACAAATCCATTTTTACCACTGTGTGGCATCCCCCCTTCTTCTTACAACACTCAACAGACGTCTGGGGAAAGAGGAGACCAGTTTCTCAAGTTTAGAAATTGGAATGCTCTCCCATTCATATCTAATACAGGCCTCTAACTGTTCAATCGTCTTGGGCCTTCTTTCTTCCACCTTTCTCTTTATGATGTGCCAAATGTTCTCTATAGGTGAAAGATCTGGACTGCAGGCTGGCCATTTCAGTATCCGGATTCTTCTCCTACGCTGCCACCATATTGTGATTGCTGCAGAATGTGGTCTGGCATTATCTTATTGAAAAATGCAGGGTCTTCCCTGAAAGAGATGATGTCTAGATGGGAGCATATGTTGTTCTAGAACCTGAACATAGTTCTCTGCATTAATGGTGCCTTTCCAGACATGCAAGCTGCCCATGCCACAAGCGCTCATGCAACCCCATACCATCAGTGATGCAGGCTTCTGAACGGAGCGTTGATAACAACTTGGGCTATCCTTGTCCTCTCTGGTCCGGATGACATGGTGTCCCAGTGTTCCATAAAGAACTTCAAATTGTGACTCATCTGACCACAGAACAGTCTTCCATTTTGCCACACTCCATTTTAAATGACCCCTGGCCCAGTGCAAACGTCTGAGCTTGTGGAGGTTGCTTAGAAATGGCTTCCTCTTTGCACTGTAGAGTTTCAGCTGGCAACGGCGGATGGATTGTGTTCACTGACAATGCTTTCTGGAAGTATTCCTGACTCGAGCCCATTCTGTTATTTCCTTGACAGTGGCATTCCTGTTTGAGGTCTTAGGGCTGTGTAAAAAATATAGATATCGCGATAAATATCGATTTCTTCTTTCCTAGAAAAAAATCAATATTCATCTGCAAGTATCATACCTAAAAAAAATAAAATAAAAAATAAATTAAAAGTTTTTTTTTTTTTTTTGAATGTCCAGAGGACCAGACTTAGCTTTTTTAGATACCTCTGCATCCCTGGCACCAGTGTATCCTCAGAGAGAGTCTTCTCCACCGCTGGAGATATCATCACTGTGCAGAGAAGTGCACTTCTCCCAGAGCACGTCGATCAGATTCTATTTCTAAACAAAAATCTGAGGAGAATGTAGCTCACTTGGTCTGCAGAGTAGACTTTCTGTTTAGAGTTCACTTATTAGTCAGGGTCTATCTACAGGCCTTAAGCTGCTCTGCTAAGATGGGTGCATTTGAAGTTAAATGTTCTTCATTACTTGAATTATAGACTGTTTTGGAGAAGTCATATTACTGTTTACTTACCAAGCACTTAAGAGTGATTCCTTCAGATGTTAAGTGTCAAGGTTAAAAAGGTTTCAAACTATTCAGAGCAGGGCACTTGGTGCACTTTGTTTACTTTACAAATGCATGTAAGCTACAGTTTTTACTGTTTCAAATGCATGTAAGCTACAGTTTTTACTGTTTCAAATGCATGTAAGCTACAGTTTTTACTGTTTCAATTGAAAGAAACATGTTTTCTCACCACTTCTTTGAGTCATTTTGTCCAGCTGTCGACTTTAAGTCTGTGTCCATGTCCAACCAGAGCCAAGTATTGTGTAGTTGGTGCTTTTAATCAGTTTTCAGTTAAATTAATTCAGTCTCAAAATGTCACCAAAATCACTCTGTCCCACTAAAATCTTTCAGAAAATCGCAATAGTGTATTGAATTGTATAGTTTGCTAAATATCACAATATATATCATATCGTGAGCAGAATATTGTGTATCGTATCGTGAGATTACTGTACCACTACAGCCCTATTTGAGGTGCAATGATGTTTAAGGGCCCGGAGATCACAAGCTTTCAGTAGAGTTTTACGGCCTTGACCCTTACGCACAGCGATTGTTCCAGATCATCTGAATCTTTTGATGATGTTATGCACAGTTGATGATAACTTAAAAAGTATTTGCTATTTTACACTGGGTAACACCATTCTGGTAGCCTGGCCCTCGCCTTCCTGCACAGCTCCGCTCAATTCTCATTTCCCTTCACTGCTCAGTCTGGGACTTCTCCCATAGACAACGATTTCTCCGGTAGATTTTTGACCGGACCAATCAGAGAACAGAAGGGGCGGAGTTTTTGGCCCCTAACCCACGCCCCCACCTGTCCCAGCGCGCAGCCAGCGAGCATTCGCATGTTCTCATTCAAAGCGATGCAGGACTGTTTTATATGTGACACAAATGTATTAATTTCCCCTTCTTAATCCCTTATCTGGAGTTTTCTTTTGTTTTTTTGGCCAAAAGTCAAGTGATCGCTCCCTCCTCCTCCTCCTCTCCCTCCGCTATGAGGAAATGCCTCAGGTTGTCACGAGAGAATTAAACTCGGGTTTTACGTTGCTGCCCGAGTCCCATCAGATTTTCTGGTCTTCTGGTGTGCTGGACCAGCGATCCATGGTTTTATTTTATTTTTTAGAACGTTTTATTAACATATAAACACAGAATATGCAGCGGCAGGCTGCAGCGAGAGAAAATGCAGCAGGAGGCGGAGCAGATGTCAAGTTCAACAGACCACGGGGGAGCAGCCATATATGGCTCTGAGGGGGAGGGAGCAGAATGCTTTTCCCTGTTCAAATTTTTTCTAAGATCCAATGGTTTTGTTCCTCAGCAGAGGCCATGCCTCCAGCAAGAATCAGTTCTCTATGGAGAAAGTCCAGACCCTAGTACGAAGCGAAGGAACAAGGGTCTGGTTTTAACCAGGCTACCATTCTGGTATTGCTGCACTATCTTTCTGCGCAACAATGGTGGAATTGGTGATCCTCTTACCATCTTGGCTTCTGAGAGACACTGACACTCTGAGAAGCTCTTTTTATACCCAATCATGTTGTCAATTGACCTAATTAGTGTTAATTGGTCTTCCAGCTGTTCGTTATATGCTCAATTTCCTTTTTCCAGCCACTTATTGCTACTTGTCCCAACTTTTTGGGGATTTGTTGACACTGTGAAATTTTGAATCAACATATTTTTCCTTTAAAATGTTACATTTACTCAGATTAAACTTTTGATCTGTCATCTATGTTCTATTACAAATTAAATATTGACATTTGCCATCTCCACATCATTGCATTCAGTTTTTATTCACAATTTTTTTAGTGTCCCAACTTTTTTGGAATCTGGTTTGTAGATAGATATACAGTATAGGAGGTATAAAGATAGTTATACCAGTCCAAATTCACTTCTACAAGTCCAAATTCACCAAGAACTCTGTTTTGTTGCATGACAGTTTTGAGAGTGTCATGCAACAGTGCCACATTGCAATTTAGATCTTATATAATAGTTAAATCTGGACCATATACTGTAAATACAGTACAGTACATGGTACTATTCAAAAACAAACATGCTAGGCTGCCTTCAGGCCCAGGCCTCCCTTGCAAAAGAGATCTGTGATCTCTGTGAAATATGTCTGGTTAAGTAAAGGTTAATAAAAAATAAATAAATTCCCAGCTGGATGTTTTCTATATGTCCTGTAGAGTATGCACCAAAAATTGTTAGAACTTTGTGGCCATTGGTTTTGGTGTTTAAGCAGAAAAGTGGCAGAATTAAACTGCTCTCATTTCTGCTCCACTAAGGAGCAAATGGCAGAGGTTGTTAGAAAGTAAAGTCATTACTACAACTGTTCCAACTAACCTTATAAAGATAGTAAAATAAAACAGACAGTCAAAGAACCCATGGATGGAGATTGTGTGCTGAGAAGACAGTACAGAGACACAGGAGGCTCTATGTGGATGTGTTGACACATTCATGCACAGTCTATCGAAAAATGGTGGCGGGTGTTGCCGTTTGCGTGAGACTTGGGCTTCAATGGGAGGACTTACCAGTTACGCAGTTTCTCCAAGTATAAATTGTCCTTGCGCTAAAGAATGCTTCACAACCACGTGAGCAAGCGAGATCAGATATCTTACATCTTGTGAAGTGTAAACCACCCTTTACCAACAAGGATGTCCTTATGTAAACGGAGCATTTGTAATGACACCAAAAAAAAAGTCAATACAGACTTAAAGCCTGCGCTTTTATTTCATTCCCTTCTAACCCTAATGAACCTAATTAACACAACAACCGTTGTCTCGTTAGAAACTAGTTTTACAGCATGTTTAGAATATAGTCCTTTCAAAATAAGGTTGCAGAAAGGTTAAAACAGCAATAAAGATCGATTAAAAAGAGCACACTGGATAAATTTGTGTATTAAACCTTAAGTTTGAAATATATAAATATGTCCTGTTGCCTGTGAGCCAGCAGGTCCAGTCAGTGCTAACTCTAAACATCAAAAAAGGCGTTCAATACAGCAACAACTGGACTTTATTTGTTACCGAAACGTCTTCTGTAACAAATAAAGTCCAGTTGTTTCTGTATTGAACGCCTTTTTTGATTGTATCATGTCCTGGACGACTGAGAATCTTCACCAGCATAATTTTAAACATGTTCCTCTTCCGCCATGCTTTCCAGCTGTTTCCTCCATAACCATGACGCGCCTTCCAGGCACGTGCATCTCGTCAGATATCAACAAAACCTATACATGAGTTACCCCCAACCCGGGATTTATCCCTAAAACTACATAAACTCACACTGGGAATTGAGAGATTAGTAATATAATCTCAGGATTAAAGCAATTCTAGCCACTTACACTTTTTATTATTATTATTATATTTTTTTTTTGTTTATTTCAAGCATGTTTTCATTAGTTTGAAGTTTCACGACATTTGTATTTCATTTTTTATATATATCTACAGTATATAAAAACAGAGGAACTCTGATATAAAAGTCGCATCTTCTCTTTCCAGCAGAGATGGCTTCATGCACCAAAGCGTCGCGCGCAGACTTTTTTTTATTTTTAAACTCGTTTAAATGCACATTTTAAAGTAAGAGCACGTGGCCCGAGCCGAACCCTCACTCTGGGAGTCGTGACGTTTCTCTCGGCTGAGGAGGAGGAGGAGGCCGGAGATAGATGGAGGTCGTCTTGAATGAAGGTGTCCATGAAAACCAACTAGTCCTCGACGGACTTTCGTTTTCATTTCAAATAAAACTAAACTAGTCCGACTTTTCCCTGTTATGACGCCATTACTGAGCTGGTTCTGGCCGAGTCCAGTTGGTCGCTGTCAGTTCAGGACCACCGAAACCACGCGTCTTTTTTAATTATTTATTATTTATTTTACTTCAAAAACTCCGAAAGTACGACACTTTTTTATTTTATTTTACATATTTCTGCCATTTTGAAGTGAACCCCTTGAAGTTTGGCCACTCAGCCGCCGGGGACCGTCTCTGAGTCAAAGCGGTGTCATCAGCTGAGTCGACCCTCCTTCACTAGATCCGAGTGTCCGAAATATGACATTTCTAAATGAAACAAAACCCTTCGCGTCCGGAATAAATACACCAAAACAAAAGATAAAGAGTTATTTCTTACCTGAAACTAACCACGAAGGCCGACTCCGGCGGTGGGTGTTATAGGCGAAGTTGTAGCCGTGTTGTTAGTCGCTCTCCTGCTGGCCACAGCCGCTCTCTGCTGCTGCTGACGTGCCTCTGATAACGACCTATTTGCATATTAGTGACTCCCTCTGTGATTGGACAGGCGACCATTTGCCGAAGTTTCGCGAATTTTGGGTAAAATTCAAAAGTCGCTCCGCCTGCGCGAGCACTTGAGGGACCGCGGCGCCCCCGACTCACCCGGGACAGCGGCTGATTCAATCACGAGATATCAGCTGGAAAGTGGTCGTGTGTTGACAGAGTGCATAAGATGGCCGCGTCCGAGCCGCAGCCAATCCGGAGAGGTTTTACTTTTCGCACATGGACCGGGAGTTTCTCCTTCATGCGAACGTGACAAGAGTGGGAGCGGCGGCTCCACCGTGGGGACACAGCGACCTCTGGTGGCTGGTCGCTGGCGCGACATGCCGCCATTACATATAGGAAGTGCGTAGACAGGGTTGGTCTCATTTTTCGAGGACTCATCTACAATAGAGACCTGTTTTAACAAAGAGCACAGATGACAACAGTAGATAAGCATAAAAATGGCAAATAAAATGGAAAGTAAATGGAAGAAATTATATAAATAAAACTAAAATAAAACAGCTAAATTATAAAGCAATGTAAAATAATCAAAAAGGCGTTCAATTCAGGATCAACTGGACTTTATTTGTAACAGAAAACGTTTCGACTTCTGTCCAGAAGTCTTTTTCATTGAATTGAAAAAGACTTCTGGACAGAAGTCGAAACGTTTTACAAATAAAGTCCAGTTGATCCTGAATTGAACGCCTTTTTGATTTATCATGTCCTGGATGACTGAGAATCTTCACCAGCACAATGTAAAATAATAAAAACAGGTTTGTTTTTTGTCATGAACTTAGAACAGATGTTTAAAGTCACTTTTAGGGGTCAAGGTCGAGAGCTTCAGATCTGTATGAAAGGTGTTCCAGGATACAGGAGTGGAGTAAGAGAAAGCCCTTTTGCCTAGTTCCGTCTGCACTGAGGGTACACTGTGTAATATTCAGTCACGTAGTTATTCGTGATGACGTAGGAACGTAACGTGAACACGTAGTTGATTGTACCCGCACAGTGAATGGCGGACGTGTATGAATAAAGGCTAGAGCAACCCGAGACACAATCTATTAGCATCCTTCAATCCAAGAGGCAGAAAACATTACATGGTGTCAGAAGTGGGATGTAATTATGTCCTGAGACCGCACGCTGTAGCTGCGCTCATAGTGACATAGGAGGAGAGATTTTATTTGTTTACCCTTTATTTATACAGGTAGTCTCAATGAGTCGCAAAAACTCATTTTCAAGAGAGACCTGTTTGGGAGCAGATGGTGGGGGTTCAGGGTCTTACTCAAGGGCCCAGAGTGGGGCAAATAAGGATGGAAGCAGGTGTGGTATTTCACCTTTTCCACCCACATTTTGATGTTGTAAGTCCGGGGAGTTGAAACTGTGACTTTCCGATGCACAGGCCCATCTTCTAACCTCTGTGCCACCACTCCTCACATATGGGGCGGCCGTGGCGTAGTGGCAGTCGTCCCCCGATCGGAAGGTTGGAGGTTCAAATCCTGGTTCCCCACACCATGTGTCGTTGTGTCCCTGGGCAAGACACTTAACCCCGAGTTGCTCCCGGTAGGACTGGATGGCGCCTTGCATGGCAGTCTGCCGCTACCGGTGTACTGTATGAATGTGTGTATGAATGGGTGGATGTTGTTGTAAAGCGCTTTGGGGCCCCTCATAGGGGACTGGAAAGCGCTATATAAATAAGCTCCATTTACCATATGAAGGCAGCAGACCAAGAAGGGATTTAAATATGAAAATGTACCATTGAGAGTCTGCGTATGACCAGTTAACCAGTGAATATGATGGGTACAGTAGTTACAGCCAGTTATGAATCTTAGCACACCATGATAGACTGTGTCCAACATCTGCAAGGTGCTTGCAGGAGCATTCATGTAAATCACCATAGTAAATGGAGGGGAAGAACGTAGTTTCCTAGCGTTCAGAGGACAGGATCTATTTCTGAAAAAGAAACCCAGTTTTACTTTCAGTTTCTTTACAGAGTTTTTGACATGGGACTTGCCAGTCGACCAAGATAGCCAAGTATTTGTAAGAATCTACAAACTCAATAGGAACACCATTCGTAGATAAGATAGGACTGCTGGCTGGGACTGACTTCCTGTTTGAAAACATCCCTTTGGTTTCATCAGCATTTAGCACCAGTTTGATACGGAACAAATCTGACTGAACGATGTTGAATGAAGACTGTAAAAGCTGGAAAACCTTAGCGGCTGTTTTAGCTCGACAATAAACGGCTGCCGTCAGCATAGAAATGTAAGGATGCACCAGGAAAGATCTGACCTACATTACTTAGAATGAATTCCAAGAAACTGGTTTAACACATGCAAAAAGGGACAACCCGTCCCAAACAATCGATCATCATGAGCAGGGGTCTGCAACCTACGGCTCTGGAGCCACATGTGGCTCTTTGGTCCCTCCGCAGCAGCTCTTTCAAGCTTTGACCAAAACTAACATAAAACTGAATTTTATAGGATGTTGTACCCACAACAAAAAATGACTAGTTTTAGCTGTTTTTCTGTCATTTCCTTTGTAAATATGTGGACACTAGTACAAATACAGAGTAAATTACAGGGAGTCCTCGACTTACGACTGAGTTCCGGACCTAAGGACCATTCGTAACCCGATTTTGACGTAAGTCGGAACCCATAGCACGTGCGTTCGTAAGTCCAGGTTTTCGTTCGCAAGTCGGAAAATGTATGCTAGCGCTGCGCCAAACATCCGTTTTTCAACACAAACGTACATACTGGGTTCATAAACATGCACAGAACTTTGTTTACAAACGTTAGCAAACACACTTTCATCTAAAAACACCTAAAAACACATACCAGTGCTGTATTTAATGTACAACTGTACTTTTCGTAAGTCCGAGTTGCCGTAAGTCGAGGGCGCCGTAAGTCGAGGGCTCCCTGTATACTCATATGCTTTTTTCTTCTTTAAAAGTAGGATACTCAATTTCTCCACAATAAAAAAAACACATAAGCCTGAACTGTTCATTGTTTGTTTTACAAAATATATATATATATTTTTCTTTTACAAGAATCCAGCCTTCTGTGATAGACTTGCAACCTGGATATGAGCACCAGTGATCCCCCACAACCCATAAAGTAAAAAGCAAGTAAGGATAATGGATGGATGGATGGAATCCAGTCTTTTCTTTTGTCTCAAAATGGAAAAATATCAATGTTGACAATCGGTATATGTTTTTAGTTTTATGCCTACTGGCCAGAAAACCTCCCTCTAACATGGTGGACCACCAGTTGATAATCAGAGTCAGAGTCAGAGAGAATTTATTGTCATTTGCACCGCATGTAGTACATGTGTTGAAAACGAGATTATGTACACAGGGTCCCAGTTACATCTGTTGAGGCGAACTGGTCCTCATATTGAATAATTTCACACGAGACCTTTCTTCCTTTGCCAGCAAGAGAACTCTTTTAATAAGTAAAATACAGAACATACAGCTGAACAGTCTATACCGAATCGAATCTAATCTGTGTCCCAGAATAGCATGTAGTTTCATTTATACCTTCTTTTTGACGTCATTTCTTATGTAAGAAAAAGGGTCTGTTCTTTCCCGTAAGGGAAGAACTGAAAACAGTTTTGGGAAGGGCAAAGACAGTGTATTTCCTAAAAAGGGAACTTTGCATGAACATAAACAGTTTAGCTTATCTGTGTCTTGTCAGAGGGTAAGAGTTTTTCCCTTGCATGGAGGAACACAAATTTAGGATTAATGACTTTGTTATTCTGGTTCTCACCAGATGTTCTATGAACTCCTGAACTTTTGTACGTGCTCTGTCCAATGAGTGTTGGATTTCTGGACAGACTGTAATGCCCTATAAATACATATAACAAAACCTACAATCCTCCCTTATTTATCCAAGATAAATCTCAATCTAAGGCTGACTAAGGTTTTTTTTTCAGTGCTGCATGCATAATAATGGTGAAGTTAATAAAGGTTAACATAATAAAAAGTTATATATCAACAAATTAAGCTATATTAACAAAATTTAGCTATTCTCCTTAAGTGTAATCTTAAACTAGAAACTAAGCTAGACTGTATGTAAGGCTTTAAGGTATGACGGATTTATCTTACCTAATTCTAATCTATGAAGGCAGATGCTTCCACTCCTCAAGGAGCCGAAAACCTGCTGCTGGCATTAATTAGCAGGAAAAATCTCTCCTTGGGACTGTCGAGAGCTCCCACCATGGGCCAGGAGTGGCGGCATCCACCAATTGTTAGAGACCTTTATCGGTCATGTGGCTAACTCTTACCTCTTACCTCATGCAATTATCTTATAAGACTTATGGTAAAGCCCAACCTTTGTGAAACTAATTGAACACATGAAGGATAACATCATTAGCGAACATAGCCTTTGCAAAATGAGGTTATACTAGACTGCTAAACTTAAACTAATAAACATAAATTGTAAAATACTAATTGATAATAAGAAAAAGAAATGCTAAAATGCTAAAAGAATAAAATGATAAAATTGATAAAATAATAAAACCTAAAAAGAAATTTACAAGAATACAATCATTAAGGATAAATGACATACAAAATAAACATACAAGAAAAATGATCAAAACATTAAACACAAATAAATGCTTCATGATGCAAAAACTTAAAAAATAGATTAAATGCTTCGGCCGTTGATTGAATATAAGAGTCCTGCATCAAAAGTCCACGATGATGCCTGTTATAAATGAATATATTCAAAATAAAGCTAGGAATAAAATAATATACTGTAATGTCTTAAACCAAGTTCAGTTCAGTTCAATGAATTTCTTCTTTTATTGTAACGTTTAAAACAGAGTAGTGTTCGTTGGGGCAAAACGAAGTTCTGGAGGAGGGCTTTCCTTTGGTTCATGTCACTTTCCACTTTGTTACCAGATCTCCAGTGGCCACTAAACCCCCTCTGCCTCCATTGGCCTACTAACAACAGTCAGTTCAGTGGGAGGCGGGGAGACATGTCCTCTGAAGCCATTTGGAGCTGGACGAGTTGTTTGCTTGGCTTCATGTCCATTTCTTTTCATCATCTTGCGAGTCCACCAATGCTTCCCAGCCGCAGGACACAACATGTCAAAAAGGAAATTATAATTAGCACTAAGATTGTACTAATTCCTATCTTTAATATTAAAATAACTATTCCCCTAAATTTAGATTAAACCCATTGCACGACCAGTCATCTTTACCAGCATTATTATTAAACATTACTTTCATTTCAAAGACTTCTGTGGTTTACTTGAAATTCATTGTTCGTTATAATAATTATAATTAATCCATTTAACATTTCTGTTGACTGTTATCTATGGACGGATAGATTCTATGCATGCTTTAGTCTCATACGAAATCCCTTTGTGTTGACCTATTGTACACAAATATACATTTTGATCCAAAACATCATATCTTTTATTTCACCTCTTATAATCATTTGTGCCTAATATAGTCAACTCATTCACTCGATCATGCAACTTTTATTTTAACCATAGCGAATTTTCCAATCCATCTTGTTGGCAAATTTTTTCAGAAAAATATCTTCTCCATACATCCAATAACTATCTGCAATATGAAAGGATTTGTCAATGAATAGCTATTGTTACAATTTTCATGTTCATATTATCACATTCTTAACTTAAAGGTTCCAAGTTTTCATACCACACAGGTAAATTGATAAATTGGCATCATATATGCATGTGAAAACCAAAAATGTAGCCGTTTCATTGTATTATCTAAGTTGAATCCTTTACATATAAGACATTTTATATTTAACGTTGTAATCTATTTTATGTGTTGTTGGTGATCCAATTTGTTCAGTTTTGATAAAAATTACACCACATTCCTCTTGAATCTTAAAACTACAATAGGTATGCGGATAATTATAAAATTTCTGTGCTCCATATAGAAACCTATACTTTTTCTACATTTTGAAAGTTTAAAAACATTGGTATGTTCGATTGGGTATTTTTTTGTTTTATTTTCTTTACATTCTTATTCTTTCTCTTTATTCTTTTAACACATTGTTGTGAATTGTAATCATTATTTGTAATGAACTAGTAACTTTAGTTCATATAATGCATTCTTTTAAGATCAATTCCTTTGGAGTATACATTTCCCGTATCTACCAAATAAGTTTATTAGCTAATTTCTAAGGTTCATCACTTTTAACAGGACGTGTCCTTCTTTACAACACCATGATTTATTTAAAGTCTTTGTACAATTTACTTAAACAAAGGTTTAACATTGTTCCAAGTTCAGATCTTTTAATCAAATCAAATCCTCCCTTTGACAATTTAAAATGTCAAAAGTTAATCACCTATGATAGTCAAAACTAGTTACCGTAATTATCTCTTAGGCTTAATTTACTTAGTAAACTTTACTTTATAAACTTTACTTTAGTTAGTGTATTCCCTTATTTAGGTCTTACATTATTTATAAATGCTTGTATAAGAATAATGTGTTCGGCATTAGTTAATTCAATGTTAAGCATTTTCTAATTGTATCGTATTGTTAATTTAGCCAAATCTGCAATATATTATTTTGCCATTCTTTATTGAGGTCTACATCTCTTCCTTTACTAGATTTCACACATTTTATACAAAATTTACTCGTGTGTTTTGATGAAAAGTTACAAAATTATATGTTACAGTGTGATTACAATAATTTAGCATGAGCATTAAATGCTTTATTAATGCTGGCAAGGATGCCAGAATCGTGTTAAGGTGTTTTTGTTGTATCATACTCAACTTATGTTGAACAATTTTGTCCTGGTTCCGGCTGCAGCCTTGGCAAACACTCTGGTGACTGGTCTGCGCGGACTTGGTCATGTTTTCTTTACTGGTGTCTTCACCTCCTCCAGTTCGAGTTCATAGATGCCCCTAGAATTATCCAGAACAGAACACTTATCAGACTAATTTTCTGCTCTTCGTCTTGATGTTTTGTCAAAGTTTATATTCTTCACAACACTGTCCTTGTTATTCTTGAACTCTGGTGCATTGACTGCAGTTACACCAGGTACAGCTTCCTTCTTTCTGGATTTCTGCGTGAACCATGCCGATCCTCTCATGTTGAACGTCTGCTTGAACCGTGCGGATCCTCTCTCAATCTCGACTTTGCAGCAGGTGTAGCTGGTCACCAACTGGTCATGGTCCTTCCAGAGCGAGCCTTCACCACGAGCCATGTTGTTGTCGTCCAGGAAGACCTTGTTTTCCACCTCGTCTTCACTTTTCTCCTTTCTCAGCATCTGTAGTGGAAACAAGCTTCCCTTCTCCTTTTTCATACATAACATTCTGGGTCATGCTTAACAAAAGAGTTTTGCAGAAAGTTATTAACTGCTTAATATGAAAGCTGTTGTGTTAAAATTTTGTAAGTAAAGCTGAAACTACTCAATGTTCTGATTGTGTTCCACCTCCCTTTTATAATTTCTTTTATTATTGTGCCATGCACTTTCATGCAGTTCATGTGTATTTTCTGTTTGGTAAATTTTAATTTTGGTAATTTCTGTTTGGTAAATTTTCTGTTTGGTAAATTAGTATTAATACTAATAACTGTGAGGTTCCATGCTTATCTTAAGTCATGCAATTGAATCAACCGTTTAGGTATTTGCTTCTTTGTCCATCAGATGTTGCTTTGCTTCCTGTTGAAAGCTTTGATCAATCTTATGAGTCTGACACTCTGTTCCTGCTTAGAGATATTGATGGGAAAAAATACAACAAAATACTGTACAGTCCTTCTATTAATTAATTATTAAGTAACCAATTAATCAATCAATTAATTAATCAATTAATTAATTAATTAAGTATTGTTTTACCATTTACGTTTTTCCACCACATTGTATGCCTTAAGAAACTAAACATTGATAGTTTATTGATACAACTAACAAATTCAGAGTATTGTTGTGTCTGTGTGTGTTTGATACTTACTGAGCAGAAATTTCAAGAACATCAGCTTTATGGATCCTCTTCCGTATTTAGGAGCTGAAACAATAATCCTAACTGACCCTATCTTTTCACCTCAACAGTTTTTGCAAGCATGAACATAAACAGTTTAGCTTATCTGTGTCTTGTCAGAGGGTAAGAGTTTTTCCCTTGCATGGAGGAACACAAATTTAGGATTAATGACTTTGTTATTCTGGTTCTCACCAGATGTTCTATGAACTCCTGAACTTTTGTACGTGCTCTGTCCAATGAGTGTTGGATTTCTGGACAGACTGTAATGCCCTATAAATACATATAACAAAACCTACACATCCAACAACAAATGCAAGAGAAAAACAATAATAACATCTAGGATTAACTAAGAGAGACATCAGCTAGTAATACACTAAGCCCTAATGTAGTAGAAAAACATCATTATAAACAGCAGCACGAACATGAGCAGATGGTCACAGATGAACGCAGCAACAAGAAACAGATCAGTATCAACATGATGTGACATTTTGCAGTGTTTATTCTTATTATTTATTTATTCATGAGTCTGACAGCCTCAGGGTAGAAGCTGTTCCTCAGTCTAGTGGTTCTACATTTGATGCTCCTCAACCTCCGTCCCGAGGGGAGTGGTGCAAAGAGTGAGTGTGCTGGGTGAGTGAGGTCTTTCATGATGCAGGTGGCTCTTTTTCTGCATCTGGAGGTGTAAATGTCTGTGATGGTGGGGAGACTGACTCCCACAGACTTCTGTGCAGCCTTCACCACTCTCTGTAGAGCTTTCCTCTCTGCAACTGTGCAGCCTCCATGCCACACGTTGATGCTGGAGCACAGGACGCTCTCCACTGCACACCTGTAGAACGAGGTGAGGACTGAGCTTCTCAGACCAGCTCGTCTCAGCCGTCTGAGGAAGTAGAGTCTTTGATGTCCTTTCTTGATCAGGCTGGTGGTGTTATTGCTCCAGCTGAGGTTATCATTCAAGTGTACACCCAGGTACTGGGTGACAACTGCAGTGAGTTTTGCAGCTCTGGACACATATAATCTAGTGAACAAAGGGGCAGAAATGGCTCTTTTGATCCTAAAGGCAGACCCCTGATCATGAGTATCAAGTTGGTAATCTGGCCTAAAACATTGATTAAGCATGATGATGGATTGTTTGGGACAGATGGCTTAAAGGACATCGATGAGGGCTATTTACAAGACAAATCTGATTGGCAGGCCAAAGTCTTTTGGATGAAAGACGAAACGTTTTTTTCCAAAAAAGAAACTTGTCCAGATGTCATGATTTATCCGATTTTGCATTGGTTTACCTGGATGATTGAACTTGCAAAGCTTGTTTTGTGTTGATGTTCGTAGCAATCTTAAACTTTTTAATATATATTTTAGGTGTATCTCTCCATTTCATTACTCCCCTGATATTCTGACTTTTACAGCAGTAATTTAAAGGGAGTCCTTCTAAAAAAGCATTGGAACAAAACAGAAAGACATCCCCTAAGAGGGATGCAGGTATCAGTACAACTGTGTATTTCTTGCTATGACAAACAAACATCAGTTGCTTTTTTTATACAAGTCTTTGATGTTTTAGTCTTGATCATTTCAGGTACCCATTTACAAGACAGTGATGAGACCAGCTATGTTGTATGGTCTGGAGACAGTGCCATTGACAAAAAGACAGGAGAAAGAACTGGAAGTAGCAGAAATGAAGATGCTGAGGTTCTCCTAGTGACAAAGATGGATAAGATTAGGAATGAGATCATCAGAGGTACAGCACATGTTGAACAACTGGGAGATAAAGTTACAGGCCAGACTGAGATGGTTTAGACATGTCCAGAGGAGGGACAGTGGGTATATTGGTAGAAGGATGTTAGAAATGCAGCTGCCAGGAAAAAGACAAAGGAGACGTATGGATGCAGTTAGAGAGGACATGGAGGTAGTTTAGTGAGGACAGAGGATGCAGAGTTGGATGGAGGAGGATGACTCGCTGTGGAGACCCCTGACAACGGAAAAGCCGAAAGAATTTTAAGCACCCTTCACAAAGGCATATAGACAAGACCCACCCCCCCTCACACACACACACACACCGAGGGGGAAGAAATTGTTTTAAAGTTTATGACGTCATTACCATGACTTTTTATTTCTACCAAAAACCACTAAAATGACAAAACAACTCAACAATTGCGACACCTTAGACCTTTAGGATCAAGATCAGCTGATGCATTTTATACTCAGTGTTGTTGGGAACACGTGCTGAGAAAAATACTTTTACATCAAGTGCACCCCCACCTATCAAAATTGCATATTAATACATCAGGAAAACATTGCCCTCTGCATAATTTGACAAAGCTAACCATTTTTACATACAGTTTGAAACGGTGATAAGTTTTATATTTTTAAAAATATGAGTTTAAAATCCACACAAAGACTGACTTTAAAGTATTTTATTGGTGTCAGAGCGAAGATTTATTTCCCTCATTTATTTATCAGAGAAGGGACATTAACATAAACAAAAAAAGAAACCCCTTGTTTAAAGATGCCAGCCCAGTGACTGTGTGTGGAGTACATTATAATTAGTCACTGCCTTTCTCAGGAGGTATATGTAGGTCTAAGACGTTTGAGCACCTTATCGGCTATGCTAAAATGGTCATGACCCATGAGGTACACACAGCACAGTCCTTCAACAGTTCCTTAAAAGCAAAATTTTTAATCAAACCTGATCCATCATTAGAACGCAAAATCCAGTACGTCAACTGTATGGAATAAAATTGGAAGTTTGATAACGTGTCCATTTAAATGTTGCACTCTTCAGTGCTGGAGGACTACTGTAAATCTTATCAAAATAAAAGTACAGTATTACTCTTAAACTAAAAAGGTAGAAACCCTGCAGGTCTGTGGCTTTGGAGCGTATCTTACCTAAAAATATATTAGGAAATGCAAGAGTGGGTAAACTTTAGAACAGCATCCATTATGTACACAATAAATCTTTACGACCCCACAAAAAAGGAGGAAAAAAAATACATAAAGCATTTAAAATTATTCAAAATCCAACTAAATTAAATATGAGCAAACTGTTGTAGCATCGGATTTAAAACCCATACCTGCTTCCTGTTCTGCTTTAAACGGCTAGCGCCCTAACTGAGCGGCTAGCTCTGTGCTAGCCTCCCCCGGCTTGGCTGGCGCAATGTTGACCTACTCCGCTTCGCAGCTGATTGGACTTAACAACTGCTCCATTCCTCCTTCTGTTTCCACCATCAAACAGCTGGGACTTCTGCGTAGACCTCGTTACATCCATAGAAGCTCTCGAAAGAAATCTGTTAATTCTCGGCAAGCATTGTCTGACTCGATCCCTTCTGTCTGGTCAACGAGACGTGTCGCACCTCAATTACGTAATCAGAACGCTGCGTCTGTAGTCCCTTGTAGTCCACAACGCACGAAGTGGCAAGGAAAACGTGAAGTGGACTTCAATCTGCTTAAACCTCTTTTAAAAACTTCTGCTCCAACTGGTATTAAAATAGAACTTTTCAATGTGTAGTCACTATCCAACAAATCATGTCTAATTCATGATCACATTCTGGAGAAGAACTTGGACCTCATGTGCCTTACTGAAACATGGCATCAACCAGATGTGTACAATTCTCTGAATGAAGCTTGTCCCTCTGGATACAGTTATCTGCAGAGAGCCCGCAGCACTGGCCAAGGTGGTGGTCTGGCTGTAATCTACAGCAGTAATTTAAAATTGTCACATCTGGCTTCTCAGGATTTTTCTTCTTTTGAATGTTTAGCCTTAAACTCAAAGCCCCACTCCTGATGAACATTATATTGATTTATAGGCCTCCCAAACCGCATGTTTCATTTAACTCAGAGATGCATGACCTCCTCACTTTTTCTGCACCTCCCCTGTGAAAAATCTTTTTCTTGGCGATTTGAATATCCACATGGACAATTCCTCTTCCCCTCTGGCAACAGATTTTAAGTCTCTTTTGGACTTTCAATCTCACTCAACCCAGCCAGCATGCACAGGTGGGCCCCATATGGTATACATTTGTGCAAAAAGCATGGGTCCCAAAAGGTTTTGTCCACGGTTTCCATGGTGGCCCCACATGGGTTTGCCCAGATAGATTTTAATGGGCCCTGACTGGGTTTTCAGTGGGACCCATATGTTTATCTTAAATAAGACCCATGTAAAATGTGTGTGCCTTGAAGAATATCTACCTGGGACTAAACTGGGTCCCAACTGGGCTAAAAATATGGGTAATAAGTGGGTTTGTCCACAGTTTCCATGGTGGCCCCACATGGGTTTGCCCAGATAGACTTTAATGGGTCCTGACTGGGCTTTCAGTGGTTCCCAGATGGTTAACTTATATGAGGCCCATGTAAAACCCATGTGTGTGCCTTGAAGAATATCTACCTGGGACTAAACTGGGTCCCAACTGGGCTAAAAATATGGGTAATAAGTGGGTTTGTCCACGGTTTCCATGGTGGCCCCACATGGGTTTGCCCAGATAGATTTTAATGGGCCCTTTCTGGGCTTTCAGTGGTTCCCAGATGGTTAACTTACATGAGGCCCATGCAAAACCCATATGTGTACTTTCAAGGATATTTTCCTGGGTGTTAATGTTGTCCCAGCTGGGTTAGAATATGGGCAACAAGTGAGATTATTTGCAGTTTCCATGGTGGCCCCACATGGGTTTGCGCATACATTTTTAAGGCACTGACTGGGTTTTCAGTGGGACCCAGATGGTTAACTTACATGAGGCCCATGAAGACCCACGTGTGTTCTTACCAGCATAATTTACGTATCGGATTTTCAGATGTAACCTGCCGATATTTCTGATCTTTGAAGTATGTCAGAGAGCACACATATTGCACCATACTCTGTGACTTCTGTCTTAACATTGTGTGAGTTAAACCCAAAGAAGACACTCTGGGCATCACAACAAGTAATACTCAAACTTTAACAAGAGGCAGTTCTGTAACACAGATGTCCTTCTGACTCATGGTGCAGCCCGGAACACTAAAATACTGCTAAACATTATGGGAAATCAACACAGCACTCCCCGTTTTTTAGTTTCCTTTTTGATTGTGGCACTATGAGTTGTATTTCTTGTTGGCTTTGATCAACAGATACAGATTTAAACTATAATTGAACACTAATATACCGCTAAGCATGATGGGAAATCAACACAGTTCACTCCCCGTTTTTTAGTTTCGTTTTTGATTGTGGCACTATGAGTTTTAATTCTTGTTGGTTTTGATCAACAGATACAGATTTAAACTATACATTGAATTTATAAATCTAAATTCAATGCATAGTTTAAATCTGTATCTGTTGATCCCACATTTATACCACTTGAGATGAATACAGTTAGCCCATAAGGGCTTCCCATCCTGGGCCCATTATACTAAAACCACATGGGTCCCATATAATAATGTCCATTTCTGTCCCATTCGCACTTATCCCACATAAACACGAACTGGGACCTATACATTCATGCCCAGGTTCAACCCATGTAAGGTCAGCCCACTCTTATACCACTTGGGGTAAATACAGTCTGCCCACATGGGCTTCCCGTGCGGGGCCCATTATACTAAAACCACATGGGTACCATATAATATTGCCATTTTCTGTCCCATTCCCAGTTAGCCCACATAAAAATGAACTGGGGCCTAAATATACATGTCCAGGTTGAAGCCATGTAAGGTCATCCCACATTTAGCCCACTTGGGGTAAATACAGTTAGCCCATAAGGGCTTCCCATGCTGGGGCCATTATACTAAAACCACATGGGTCCCATATAATAATGCCCATTTCTGTCCCATTTGCAGTTATCCCACATAAACACGAACTGGGACCTATACATTCATGCCCAGGTTCAACCCATGTAAGGTCAGCCCACTCTTATACCACTTGGGGTAAATACAGTCTGCCCACATGGGCTTCCCATGCAGGGTCCATTATACTAAAACCACATGGGTCCCATGTGAAATGGCCCATTTCTGTCCCATTGCCAGTGTAGAG
>JBBPBX010064050.1:0-20365 GCA_038048925.1 Garcialebias charrua | reverse complement strand
TATTGCAGATCTGACAATAAAGTTGACTTTGACTTTGACTTTGACTTTGACTTTGACTAAATTGTGGAACGAGCTGCCACTGAAGGGCAGGCCCCATCAATATCTGTTTTTAAAACTCGTTTAAAAACACATATGTTTTCATTGGCTTTTAAACCAGAATGAGTTCACATCTCTGTTTTAATGTTGTATTATTTTACTTGTGATGTTCCGATATTTATATGATTGAGATTGATTGTTTTTATTGTTTTGTGCTTGTTTTTATTTTTGTACAGCACTTCGGACGGCTGCTGCTGTATTTTTAAGTGCTTTATAAATAAACTGGTATGGTATGGTATGGTATAAGACAAAAGTGTGGTATACCGTACTTGCTGCCGTACACGTCACACCACCGCACAAGTCACATCAGTTCAAATATGTCTAATGAAGTGGGGAAAAAACATAAATAAGTTGCAACTATTATGTGTGACACATCACGTTTGTTAAGCATCACTGCTGACCACCCGCAAATGTGCCAAAAATCAATTGGCTGTCAAATAGCGGCTGCGGGAGCGTGTGCACAAGAGGACTTTAACAAGATTAACACTTAAAAACGATTTTTTTTCTCAGAATTATAGCAAAGGTGTGTCTCTGTTTAACTTTCCTTAATAAATGCAACTTTGACGATCAAATCAGCTGCATTTCAAAACTCTATTTGCGGCTGCTGGAGCACACAGAGGGATGACTCGCTGTGCATTTCTTCTAAATTTAACAAGAAAACTAACTAAAAATAATTATTTGTTTGCTCAACATTGTAGTATTTGTACTGAAACTCTGGCACTTCTTGCGGGATCAATAAAGTTTTATCTTATCTTATCTTATCTTAAAGGTGTGTCTCAGTTGAACTTTTCCTTAATAATGCACTTTAATGGTCAAATCAGCTATATTTCGCCTGGGCGGCGCGGTGAAATGCAGCTGATTTGATGTTTGCTCCAGTTCAGTAGCGAGACAAAGGTGGCCTGTATGGCAAGCCATGTTTACCTCTTAATGAGAAAATTGGCTTGCCATATTGGTCGAGTGCCCTCTAGTGGCTGAAAATGGTAGTGTTCAATATTTTCCATGTCAGAAGGAATGAAATAGTCAGATCTCAGCCAAAAAATGGTTATACATGTAAATATGGGGGAAACTTACATTAATCACTTTACCATACCAAACCACTTTATTTATAGAGCACTTAAACAGACACAAGCCCAACCAAAGTGCTGTACAATAGAAACAAACAAGCACAGCAGACAGGAAAACAAAAAATGAAATATAGATCGAAATAGCAACAGAAACTAACTAACATGGTGAACAGTGTATATTACTGAGAGGATCAAAACAAATCACATCATGTTAAAGGCGAGAGAATAGAAGTGGGTTTTTTTAATCGAGACTTAAATACTGAGTGAGGGAGCCTGCCTGACACTCAGTGGCAACTCATTCCACAGTCTTGGACCTGCAACAGAGAAAGCCCCGTCACCTCTGAGCTTATGGCAAGTTTCTGGGATTGAGAGAAGGATCTGGTCTGCTGACCTCAGAGAGCGCTGTGGGACATATGACTGCAGAAGGTCAGTGAGATGAAGTGGAGCGGAACTGTTCAGAGATTTAAAAACATACAGGAGTATTTTAAACTGGATCCGAAGGTGAATGGGTAGCTAGTGCAGGGAGGCCAAAACTGGTGTGTGTGCTCTCTATGGCCTGTACCAGTTAAGAATCGGGCTGCAGCATTCTGGACCAGCTGTAGCCGTGCAATGGAGGACTGACTGATTCCAAACAGAAGTGAATTGCAGTAATCGAGCCTCGATGTTATGAAAGCATGGATTACTGTCTCCAGGTTCTTTTTGGATAGTATGGGCTTCAGCTTAGACAGCCGCCTCAGCTGGAAAAAAGCAGGATTTAACAATCATGTTTACTGACTGTTAAGTTTCAGGGAAGGGTCCATTGTCACCCCCAGATTAGTGACTCTTTGTTTCTCTAGAGGGGCTAGAGAGAGAAGGTCAATGTCATGATTCGAGAGTGAGCTGTTGGGATGGAACAACATGACTTCAGACTTCTTCTCATTGAAACTTAAGAAGTTTGAGGCCATCCAATCATGGATGTCAGCCAGGCAGTCAAGAAGGTGTCAATACAGACTTTGGTGTACAAGTTATAGGACTTGCAATTTTATGCAAAAAGGTGTGCTGTACAGTATATGGTGAAAAATATAGTACTTTTATAAAACTAAAAGTAAAACATATTTTTGGAGTACATGACACAGTCAGGTTTTCATTATCAATACATGATCTCTAGTGGCACTTTACTACTTTAACCTTGCCATGGGGACTGAATTGTATCATAGATGATCATTTTATTCAATCTGGGAGGTTTCATCGTTTTTCTGAAATGATTAAAAACAACAATGATAATAAAAATAAAAATTAATGGCATTCATATAATAAGAAATGCCTATTGCCCATCACATTCATTAGTTTTAAAGTAAAATAGTCTTATGATAAAAAATCACAAGGTTGTGGCCATTTTGGTCAAACTCACAGCTACTAAATTTACCCCCAAATCTACAAGTTCGATGCGTTTTGTTGGTTAATGTTGATTTACTGTCGTGGCCATCTTGATTTGGGCTGACTACAAAATTTAGTCCATTGTAGTTCATCCAAAGATTGTCCTAAAATGTTTCGTTAAAACCCATTCAGTGGTTCATGAGATGTTTTGCTAACTGGCATACATTAATGCCAACAGTTATTGTCAAAGTTTCAAGCAAAATATTGCAATACGTAGCGCTCAGACTGCTTTAAAGATAATGCTCAAACAGTACAACACAACATTTTACACTGATGTCCGTGGCAGCCATCTTAGATTGGATTGACTCCAAAAGATAATCAGTCAATGATGTGCATCAATACGTCCTTCAGCGAGTACGAGAATGATGTGAATGCTTTCGGCTCTCTTCTGGCCAGGAGGCTCATTTTGTGTACGTATAATGAACATTGGACAAGAGAAGTCATGCATCATATTCATCTGGAAATAAATCTGATATCCCTAAAGGTTCTGCAAAATGATTTTGAGACAGCCGACAGTCTTTTGTGTCGTGTCCAAAACGTAATTTACCTGTATAAAGACATGTATGTATGTGTGGCTGATCCGGTGTGTGTGGGAAGGGGTGAGAGGGTTTCTTTCTTTTACATGGATGGATGGATGGATGGATGTTTTATATGGATATCTCTAGAAACTGTGCCATGTTTATCAGGATATTTTCAGAAACAACAAACAAAAAGATCATTTTGGAAATAAACCACATATTAACGTGATCGAGGCCTCAGTCTCTGATTTAAATCACATTTCTTAAAACCGTCTCAAGCACCATGTTTGTTTTTCTGCTGCCTCATTCATACGTACAAGGCTGTGAGACTGTTTTCTGAAAACGCTCGCTGCAGGGCTGGTGCTCCAGACAGCTCATCTGCCTTTGGGCTGACGGCCATGTGGCAGCTGATTCCTTTGCGTCAGTAGGAGGATTCCTTGAGATCCAGCGTCTGGGCGCTGCATTCCTGTTGTCCCTGCGCACTGCCATCGCAACCCTCACAAGACACAACAATTTGATAGCAGCGGTCGTTGTTTCCTGTCTTGCAGCTGCTGAGGGGTGTGAGAAACACGCCGGCCGGGGATAGGGGTTATGGCCAGAGAGGCGAGGGGACAGCCCAGAACCAAACATCGCCGTCCCACAGGGACAAGGGTCCCCTCGCCAACAGACCCTTTAGTCAGTAGATGAGGGGAGAGACAAAGGAGCAGTTCAGTATCTGTTAACACAAGAGGGCCTTTCTATTATAAAAACAAATCTATGAATAAAATAAAGTGATAACGCGTTCAACCTTTTTTAATTTAAGTGGACAAAACAGGTGGAAAGATTATAAACCTAAAACCACATACAACCCTTTTCAGCTAATTAGAAAGATTATGCTAAAACCCAACAGATGGCGGTAATCCTTGTCTTTATGTGTGGGGGTTCGGGCTTCTGAATTAGAAAAGGGCCTGTTCGAGGTGGATGTCCCTTCAAAGTACAGACACACCCTGAGTGTGGCTTCAGATGTTGGTGTGCAGGGCGGTTGAAGCAGTCAAGTCGCTGCCGCCTTGGGAAAAAGCATCGGACCACTGGAAGCTGGACTCTGTCCAAGACATTACTTAAAAAGAAAATTATTCAACTTTACATCCTCTAAAAACAACTGAAGTTCTTCAAAACGACACTTGAAAGAGTGCCGACACAACTCTACAAGTCTCAGAATTAAGGATGCTAGAAGTGTGGATGAAAGAGGAACTCATAAAAAGGCTTTAGTTAAAATGCAATGACTCAGAAAGTTTTGTATTAAAAATAGTTTTAATTGAAGCCCTAACATTCCTTGAGCAGTCCTTCCACAGCTTTGGTCAAATTCTAATAACTTTCTGCAAAGTCTTGTGCAATTTTGCAAAATATAATTTGTGGATGATTCTCAGTTACTACCAAACTAAATTTTACGTCAGTGTTGTTAAAGGTGGCTGCGCTATTTACATTTGT
This sequence comes from Garcialebias charrua, assembly GCA_038048925.1. Classification (NCBI taxonomy): domain Eukaryota; kingdom Metazoa; phylum Chordata; class Actinopteri; order Cyprinodontiformes; family Rivulidae; genus Garcialebias; species Garcialebias charrua. Next base: position 15,804 of record JBBPBX010064050.1, on the reverse strand, counting down.
AAGTTTTTCAGGTCATTTGGCAGCCATCATGAATCAGGTTGTCTCCAGCAGTTAACCAGTTGCAGATGTGCATCTAATGATGAAGGTTTCATTAAAACGTGTCATATTTTGCTAACAGACAAACATAATTACCGTATATTCCAGCCTACAAGTGGCACCGGAGTATAAATCTCATATGTCCAAAAATATCAAATAATTTGGAATAATCCATAAATATGCCACTTTGCCGTATAAATCACACCATTATGCATCCCCGATGACATGTCGTGTTTGTTTCGCGTCATCGCTGGCAACCAGGAATCGTGGGCTGGTGTGCCAAAATCAAGGTGCCGTGCACGGGAGGACTTTAGCAAGAATTTAACAAGATTAACTCTTAAAAACAATTATTTGTTTGCTTGACTTTATAGTAAAGGTGTGTCTCAGTTGAACTTTTACTTAATAAATGCACTTTGACAGTCAAATCAGCTGCATTTCACCGGGGCGGCGCAGCAAAATGAAGCTGATTTGACGGTTGCTCCAGGCGAGCTGGACGAAGGTGACAGTCTATGGCAGGCTGATTGCGTCATTAATAACCACTTTTACACTGATGAAGATTCTCAGTCATCCAGGTTTTGACCTTTTTTTGAGCCACGTTTTACCTATTACATGACACAACGGCATGCCATACTGCTCCAGTGCCATTTAGCGTCTGAAAATGGTAGTGTTCAATATTTTCAGTGTCAGAATGAATGAAAACGTCATTTCTCAGCCAAAAATTGGTTTAAAAATACATGTATGGGGAAAAAATCCGAAAATAAGTTGCTTCGGCGTATAAATCGCAGGGCATGAAATTATTCAAATAAACTGTTACTGCTGGAAAATATGGTAAACTTAAAGTAATTAAAGTTTTCAGTCACAGATGATGCTCCTGATCTACTTGGACTTGACGGGGTTCTTCTGGGGCAGCAGGACCGCCGGCGCCTGGATGTTGGACAGAACTGCTCCCTGAGCGATGGCCACTCCTCCCAGCAGCTTGTTGAGCTTCTCGTCGTTGAAGGACTTTTTTTTTCTATTCCGCAAATACCAGTACTTTTATTGTGAAAGGCAACCATTAGAGTTTCAGGACAAAAGCTGTGATACTGACTTTTATTTTTATTAAAACAAACAGAACTACAGAACACTTCATAAACAAAAATATATACAAACTCTCGTGGAGGATATCATAACTACAATCTACAAGCTATATGGCAGTTTACAAAATGATGAAAGTTGATAAATGTATACAGTATATCAAAATACAATAAATGGAAAAAGTACACAAAGGAGCAGGACAATATTAGAAACTTAAAACACCAAGTTTTTAGATAACTGTTGTGAGATGGTTCTAGCAGTTTTCCAGTTTTTCAATCTACTTAATGAAGAATAGTAGGCTTTGAATTTGTTCATTAAACATGGGAATGAGGGCTTGTTATCCCTCCACTTACTACAATGAATGTGGTACTTTGCTATAAGGACGACTATATTTATGGCATCAGAGTAAGCTGAGCTTAAGCTGTCTACATAGAATAAAATGGCTTCAATATCAAAAGAGGGAATGTTGAGTTTTAGATTAATCCAGTTTGTGATGTCAGTCCTAAAACTTTTAGAATATTGACATGAAAAAAACAAATGCTCAAGGGATTCATCTTCAGATTAAGGTACACAAATCAACCTCAAATTTAAATCTTCTGTGCAGGAACATGGCCACGGGATAAATCTTGTTTATTATTTTAAAATGGTTTTCTTTCACTTTAGGAGATACAGGCCATTTGATGAATTTAGAATGAGCAGAAGTCACCATGGTCCCATGATTTATATTGTGAGGATTCTTGAATGAATTTGTTATAATCGTAATAAATCTTTTGTCTCATACGTTCGTTGATAATCTTATCAACTAGCTAGTCGTTGAAGGACAGCCAGCTGCAGATGTCCAGGGATGATCCTGGTCTTCTTGTTATCATGAGCTGTGTTTCCCGCCAGGATCTCGGCGCTCAGGTGCTCGAGCACCGCTGCAGGTGAACGGGCGCTCCGGCGCCAGCGCGCTCGGCGTAGTTTCCCCTCCTCAGCAGCCTGTGGACGCGACCCACGCGACTGCGGGTCTTGGACTTGGCTCTTGCTTTGCCTCCAGTTTTTCCACGTCCAGACATTTTAATGTTCTGTTAAAAGTTCAGAGAAACATTTTCTATCTGATCTTGTAACCAAAAACTAATGTTTGTTCTTGCCTTTCAGCGTTTGGTAATAATGAATGAGGGGCCACAAAATGCAACGAGTGCATTTAAAAAGGGGTCAGCCACATTGTTTGACCTTTGACCCTGACCTTCTTCCTTTTATCTTGCTCTTCACACAAGCCTCAAAGGACACAACAGCTGCTTACATGAAGACTAACAGACAGACAAAAAATATATATATAAAAATGAACACACAAAAAGAAGTAACACACACACACACACACACACACACACACAGGAAAGTGGTTGTGTTTGGATCAGATTGTGTCTGATAAGCACATATTTGAGTTCAAACAGCTTTTATTCAAGTCATGTGGCAGTTTTAATGTAGCATTTTTTAAATTTCTTGTCTTTAAGCTCATTAGAAGTTTTCAACGCCTGAAACCATCAAGAGGAATAAATCAACTTTCTTGGAGATGATTTAACGCACGTTTCTCCTCCTCACTCCAGAAGAAAAAAAGAGAACAAGTTTGACTGAAGTAATAAAACTTTTGAGTCATTTGTGTTTCCTTTGATCGCGGTTTTAAAACCCTTTTAGGATTTTTATTATTATTTAGAAACGTGGCCAGCAGAAGATATAATGTGGGACACCGAGAGGTGAAATTAGCAGGTTGTTACTGCGTCGCCATGGCTACAAAAACAAACAGAACGCAAAGGCAGCACGCTTCACCAGGTAATCATTAGCACCAAGCTGACCTTTGACCTCTGCCATGGCCACGTCTGCCTGCTGCCACAGGACTCACTGAGCTGTGTCTGGAAGCTGTGCTGACTTTAGCCTTTTCAGAGGCTGGAAACAGGAAAGAAACAAGAAAAAGACGCTTCTGTTGGACGCTAACTGAAAGTGACTTTTTCATTTCATGTACCAAACACAGAAAATGATCAGGAAAACCCCAACGAGCCGACAGGAATGACTGTGGTGCTCAAGGTTGGTTTCTGTCAGAAAGTTTGCAGAAACATTTCATCTTTATTTTGTCTTCTCTTCTTTATCGCCCACTGCTGAAAGGCAAAAGTAAAGAATTTGCATGTGTCTGTGTGTGAGTGTTTGTCTTTGCAAACTATGTCATAAACCACAGAATGGATTTTATTGACATTTTCAGGAAGCATTCACTGGATGCAACTCAATAACTGGTCAAGTTTTGGAGCAAGCCCAAAAAAAGATGGCCGCCACAGCCAATGTGATTTGGAAACACAAACTTTCCCTGCAGGAATGCTTGGCCTTCAGTTTCCACCATGTTTCCTAAAACTCACACGCAGCTCTTTCAGACTCCCCTGCTCTCTTGCCAACTGAAATACGTTTTTTTCCAAATCTCCCAGACATTCCAGCCGGAGTCGTCTTCTCCGTTTCTTCTTCTCCACTTCCTCCCCAGCAGCTGGCACGTCTTCTCTCGCCCTTCTCTTATTTACCGTGCACTTCTGTTTCAGGCAGTTTCAGAATGAACAGCGCAACGCTACATTTCCCGTTCTTATCTGGTTTTCCTGAAAAGTCGTGTTTATTGCAGTCGGGCTGAGACAGCTCGTTTTTTTAAGGCTTTTATTTGTGCGTGTCGTCAAGTCCCTGCCGAGATAACAGCAATTTGTTTATGCAATCAGCTGCTCAGATAAGCTTCTGATGGATGCACGCCATCATGTCGGCCTCTCACCTACACTGTATCAGTTTAGTTTCGTTGGAAATTTTCAAAATATTGTTTTTATTGCTTTATTATCCAAATAAGTCAACTCTTGATTAGAAAGTAGAGTGAGCCGAACTGTTTCTTTTCATTGGCCTAATAAGACAAAGATGAGGCAGCTTGGTTGTGGGGGGGTTGGGTAACTGGGACAACAGCTGATTTTTTAACTGGTATTTATGTGCTTTGTCTCTGGCTACTGTTAAGCTTACCTGAATCTGTTAATGCCACACAGCCACACGCCCACAACAGCTTTTAAGGTGGTGCAACAGCTAAACCTGTGTGTAGTTATTGTGCTCAACATCTTAGCTGTTTACTTCTGATGTGCAACGTTAGCTACTATTTTTAGACTGAAGGATGCCGTAACGTCTTTTGCAAAAAAATTCAATTGGATTTTTTTCCCCCCAACAAATGGTTCAATCTTTTCATTTAACATTTGAAATGCTCACTTTGTGTCATTGCTAATAAAATGTGAATTTATTATGAGATTTGCAAATCGTGTCGTTCTGTTTTTTGGGCAGCACCCTATTATTATCCACCTGAAAATAGTTTTGCTCTTCTATCAACGTTAATGCGGGCCGAACTACAATGTGTACCCTCACATATTTTATATCAAAATGATCAGCTCAGCACCGTGATGTGTGCTTTTACCTTTATTGTTGTTTTGAGTGACCATGGCGACGTAATTTTAAAACAAAGACGCCATTTTTCTCATTGAAAAACACAGACAGTTCTCTAACTACAGTCAAGTCACATGACCTGGAGTGGACAGGTCTCTGACAAAACACTGATTCATTTTTGGAGTCATTTTGGTTCAACATGGCTGCCACAGCTACCTCAGCAAACACAAACTCTAACTCAGTCATTATTTTTGCTTTCAATTCTACCTTTACTCATACAAATAAATCACATTGAGCCTCAAAGACTCTTTTACAAGTGAGATCTGTTTGGACAGACAAAAAAATGGTGAACGTGGCAACATAAGTTTTGGGGGCAATTTTTTTTTCTAACAGGCTCTTAATCTTTGACCAAAGATGACCAGAAAAAGAAAAAAGAAAAAACTCACACACAAGCACATAGTGACACTGACAGTACACAGTGGAGGGGGTACGCAAGGGCGGTGAGCGTGTCCAAGGACACTCACAGAGGCACTAATTGCTCAGTACTCTCTGGAGAGATCCGAAAACACTCTGGGGAGTGCCGAGGTCAGCCAAGGACAGCTTCAGATAGAATCCAAAGAGTCCTGAAATGATGACAGATTCAGCCGAGCCCCTCTGGTTGGTCCAGAGACTTCCTCGATGGGAGAGGCAAGGGGGCAGAGCATCGGGTTTACAGAGCATCCAGGCGGATTAACTGGCTCCCTGACTCTGAGCCAAATTCAGACAAACACATTTGTTTTGGGGACAGGCAGAACTTCACTGATTACACCTTGAGTCTGTGTTGGTCCTCTCAAGTCCAAAAAGTCAAAATTAAGTGGACACACCACTGGTCCATGTCTGAAAGTATTCGCCGTGGTCTGATCCATCCTGCCGCAAATGGGCTGTGAGTCTCACAAATCACAACCAGTCTGCGGCTCAGTTCCCAAAGCAACTGAGTCTGGGTACTCGAGGCACGAACCAAACCATCACATGAGACAGGAAGCCTGACCAGGGCCAAATTTGCTGCAGACGACTTCCTTGTTTGTTGATAAACCAGGAACCAGCCGATTCCCAAAAACCTGTTATCATAAATCCAATTACAGGTAGTCCCCGACTTACGAGCGAGTTCCGTTCCTACGAGTTGCTCGTAAGACGAAATCTCGTACGTCGGAACACGAAACACGTGTTCTCGTAAGTCCGGATTTTCGGTCGTAAGTCGGAAAATTTATGCTAGCGCTACTACGAACACTCGTTTTTCATCACAAATGTTCATACTAGTTCATAAACATGCTCAGAAACTTGTTTCCAAACGGTTAGCTAACACACTTTCATCTAAAAACACATGAAAGTGCTGTATTTTTTGTATGTTCTTTACAAATTTACTGCTTGTTCGCTAGCTCGTAAGTCCGGAACCTCGTAGGTAAGTGCGCTCGTAAGTCGGGGACTACCTGTATATATGCATCTTCAGCATCCTTGATTGACAGCAGAAATAGACACATCAGCTTCCAATTACCCCAATAATCGATGATGTATCCAGCTGCGTGCGCGCCATCAGGTCAAGTCGACTCGCCTAAAGCTTGTCTACTTGTCGAAAAAATTATCAGTAATTTACAATAATCTTTGAGATATTGAGCTGAAATTTGTTATGATTGTAGATGAGAGAGAGAGAGTTGTTGTACACTCATAACGCAAATTACAAATCCAAGATATGTCCCACTGCGATCTCTGAGGTCAGCAGACCAGATGCTTCTCTCAGTCCCAGATACTCGCCGTAAGCTCAGAGGTGACAGGGCTTTCTCTGTTGCAGGTCCAAGACTGTGGAATGAGTTGCCACTGAGTGTCAGGCAGGCTCCCTCACTCACAGTATTTAAGTCTCGCTTGAAAACCCACTTCTATTCTCTCGCCTTTAACATGATGTGATTCGTTTTGATCCTCTCAGTAATATACACTGTTCACCATGTTAGTTAGTTTCTGTTGCTATTTCGATCTATATTTTATTTTTTGTTTTCCTGTCTGCTTTGCTTGTTTGTTTCTATTGTACAGCACTTTGGTTGGCCTTGTGTCTGTTTAAGTGCTCTATAAATAAAGTGGTATGGTATGGTAAGATGGCTGCCTTCGCTAAAAGGGAAAAAATACAGTAACTCAGCGATTTTAAAATATATTGAGTTGAAGTTTGGTGTGGTGGTACCTGACAGTGATGCACAACACATTCTGAATTCAAATCTGAAAATTCAAGATGGCCACCAAAGCTAATTTCAAATGGATAAAACTCTGAGGTTTTTAGAGCCATTCGTGTGAAATGTGGTGGTTGCTCAGCTGAGAACAATCACTATTGCAAATCAAAAATCCAAGATGGCCACCTGAACTAAAAATGGTAAATGGTAAATGGTAAATGGAGCTTACTTATATATAGCGCCTTCCAGCCCCCTATGAGGGGCCCCAAAGCGCTTCACAGCACCAGCCATCCACCCATTCATACACACATTCATACACCGGTAGCGGTAGACTGCCATGCAAGGCGCCAGCCAGTCCTACCGGGAGCAACTCGGGGTTAAGTGTCTTGCCCAGGGACACAACGACACATGGTGTGGGAACTCGGGATTCAAACCTCCAACCTTCGGATCGGGGGACGACTACCACATTACCACTACGCCACGGCCGCGGAAAAATACTATAAATCAGCCATTTTTAGAGACATTAAGCTGAAATGTAGTCAAATCAAAATGTTAAAAAACATGTCAGTCCCTGTCAAAGTTTCTCCAGGAAGTTTCTAGTTTTTATTTACTCTTTTGGAATAAGACACTTGCCCGTAAGTAAACCAACTCTTGACAAGAATCACTGCTGTTTAAAAGCACGTTTTGTAAACTTATTTGTGAGGAAAATAAAAAATAAGCTAGTTGTGACTTCCTCCAGTCTGGGAGGTTGAGTTTCCAGGAAGAAGCTCAGGATGTGGCGAACATCTCGTCTGCTTCTACTTGAGAACAGCTTGCATCGTGTCTCGCTCTCATCGTGTTCTTCCTGTGCTGCTGGTGTCCACCAACCAACCCACGCAGAGCAGAGAGCGTGTCAGAGGCGTGAAAAGATGATTTCATGTTCGCCGGGAAAACAGATCCTGATCTGTGTTGTGTTTGTCCCAAATAATGTCAGTTTGTTCTCAAGTGCAATGAAAGAAACTAAAAGAAAAAAAGTTTGTTTTGCATTTCCTGTTGAAGAGTCTGAAGTGTGTTTCTGCTGCAGCCGCTGAGCTGATGAGTCAACGAGGGTTCGTGTTTTTGGTTCGGATGTTCCTGAATGACACTCCAGAGGAGCCAGGACACATGAGACATCAGGTGGATTGAGCAGAAGCTTCAGTTGAAGTCAGACTTGTGAGTCTCTGTGAGAAAGCTGCAGTGGATGTGTGTGTCTGAAAAGACAAGACTCTGTTTACCTGCAGAAACTAAATGATGTGATGAGGGGCTTTGGACTGAGGATTCCCAAAGACAAGACTCTGTTTACCTGCAGAAACTAAATGATGTGATGAGGGGCTTTGGACTGAGGATTCCCAAAGAGGCCACACACGGCTTCTTCTTCTTCTGCCTGTTTGCTTGTGTCGTCCTTTGCTCACAGACGAGGAGGCAATGAGATCCCAAGCTGCTCTGATGCCTTGTTTTTACAGCTCCTGCAGAGTTTTTGCTCTGTTGCCAAAAGGATTAGGAAGTCATCTTTTAATACCACTCAGGCGTCAGCCTTGCACGTCATCCTGCTGTCCTGAGGTGGATCTTACTCCAGTGTTTGGGTAACTGATGAGTCTTAACTGCCAGGGCACAGAAATGTGATTTTGATTTATTAACGCTTCCAAAAGGTGAAGGTGGAGGGACAATGTTTTGCTCGTGTCTATGTGTGTGTGTGTTGTCAGCTACATTTGTGACCTTAGAAACCCTAAAATGGATATGAAACAGCCAATGTTACACATATCAAGCTAAAATTTGGTCAGGTAGTAGCTAAGCATCATCCACAGCACATACTTTGAGCACAGCATATGGTTAGTTAGGTTTATTTGTCATATGCACAAAGGTGGGCACTAGACCGCTTGGGAGCGCTAAAGCGCTAATCCGCTTATAGCGGACCTAAAGAATTTGTCAGCGTTACAGCGGATTGACTAACTTTTATAATTCATAAGCGGATTTGCGCTATTTTTATTTAAAATGCAGTACCGCTAATAACTACACTGTAAATGGAAACATGGTATTTAATTAAAAATAGTAAATTGACTTAAATCAGTTTTCATCAAATAGTGATTAAGACTCACTTTTAGTAAGTTACTTGTAATTTGTGGTCAAAAAATCTCAGTAGCTCAGTTAACTTGAGCTCGTTTCATTTAGAAAAAGTAAGTTTTTGATAAGTGTGAACAAATCCCGTATCATATCGCGATAAGAAGACATCTCGCGCATGCTCAGAATAGAACCACACACGCACACTGCGCATGCCTCATTTTTGAGCGCGTTTCACTCTTCTCTTGGGAAATATCGTAACAGATACCAGTAAGTATGTTTTTTTAATCATAATGTATGAAGTTGGTATTAAAATGTTTTTTAACAGGCGATGTTGGTGTGCATTTCTCGCAGAAATATGGGTATTGTCTCAGCTCGTGTTAGCTAACGGTAGAGCTAGCCAACTAATGATATTTAACATAAACCTAGCTAGTGGCAATATTCCACAATATAATTTTAAATTTTCGTTTGAGGCAATTGTGCTCTCGCGTGCCGTGGAAGTTAAAAGTCGCAGGGAAAAGAAAGGTGGAGGCACGCGGGGTGTCTTCCCCCAGTTGCTTCTTAGCAGCTAAGCTAAAAAGGATACACGAGTCTGTCAAGTCTCCCGTTTTGGCCGGGAAACTACCGTATTTTACCCCTCTTTCCCGTCGTGATCCCGAATTATTATTTTCCCGGAAATCTCCCGTATTATAATATTATTTAAAAAAAAAAAAAAACATTCCGGTGCCTCTGTCACTAGCCTCGCGAGAACTGCCACCTGCAGTCGCCTCGGTGGCAGTTCTCGCGATGTTACTGCTGGCGCGGTCGAGAGCAAACCCGGAAAAACACAGAGATGGATGTAACGAGAAGTAACGAGAGAGGACGCGTACCTGCCAAAAAAGTTAAGATTTCGTGTAAATATGTTGAAAAATGGGACAGCGAATTTATTTTCCTAAAGTTTATGCGTTTTTTAAGATTTGTAACTGCGACTTTAGTCTCATGGGGGAAGGAACGATGTCCGTCAGCATGAAAAATCCGTCAAGCACAAAGGTAGGCTTATCAGATTGTGACCACATAACTGGTTTGAAAGAGGCTGATAGGTAGTTATTTTAGATTTCTTGTAAACCTGTCTTAAAATGTTAGGGGTTCTGGACTTTGGTTGGCTAGTGCAGGGGGCTGCAACCTGCGGCTCTGGGGCCACATGTGGCTCTTTGGTCCCTCAGCAGTGGCTCCTCCAAGCTTTGATCAAAACTAACTTTAAACTGAATTTTATTTGTTCTTATAACAACAAAAAGGGCTAGTTTTAGCAGTTTTTCCTGTCATTTCCTTTGCAAATGTGTGAATACTAGAACTAATAGAAGGAGTAAAACATAAGTTAACTTTATTTATTTGAAGTAGGATATTTAATTTTTCCACAATTAAAATAATTTACCTAGACCTGCATAGTTCATTATTTTATTTTTTAATTGGGAAAGATCACATTATTTTTTCCTTCTTTATGATAATCTGGTCTTTTTTAGTCTTAAAATGTAAAAATATCAACAAATCATTAGATATTTTCAGCTTTACAATGGCCAGAAAACTACCGGTCAGAAAATTGTCCTTTAACAAACTTAAAGTGGTCTGTGGGCCACCAGTTGAGAATCCCAGTTGGCTCCGGAAACATTTAATTTAGTGAACAAAGGGGCAGAAATGGCTCTTTTGATCATAAAGGTTGTAGATCCCTGGCCTAGTGGGGTGGCTCGGCGTACCCGGCAGAAAATTTCCCTTATTTTTAAATACAAAACTTGACAGGTGACGAGTGAGTCGCACAGACTGCAAACACTTAAAAAAATAATAGCAACCTGAACCAAACGTTTGGTTCTGCTGCCCCTTGGCTTGTTGATCACGGATCAGACAGGCCACCAGCAAACCTCCCATTTCAGTCTGCTCAACAACTACTAGCTAGCTTCTGTTAGCTGTGCAAAGGGTCCCTGTGTGAAACGGTGAGCATCTTCTTCTTTCGGCTTTTCCCTTTTCAGGTGTCACCACAGCAAGTCATCCTCCTCCACCTCACTGTCCTCTGCATCCTCATGTCCTCACTCCAACTACCTTCATGTCCTCTCTAACTGCATCCATATATCTTCTCTTTGTCTTTTTCCTGGCAGCTGCAGCTGCATTTGTACTCGGACCCACACAAATAACTGAGCTTGGCATGTAATGAATAAGTGATTATTCTCATGTGTAATGTAATTCGAACTGTAAAACTAAAATAGTTTTTTTCTTAATTTTCTAATTTATAACCACAAGTCTGGTTAATGTTATTACAGGAAATCCCTGTTTGGAAAAGCATCTTCAAGCTTGAAGAATGGCAGGCACAATTCCCTTTATTGGTGACGCTTCATGTGAGTAAAATCCATCACCATTAAATGACTTATTCATTTATCTATTCATCTTAAACATCAGAATGAATGTGTCATAAGGCCCTCTCACACTTGAACGTTTTAGACAACTCATGCCAACTTGTGAAAATTTAGGAGATATCTATAGTGCAGCTATGTTTACTCTTTAAGATTTTTATTCCTGTTAATGTGACGAGACATTTCCATTTATTAACAGATGACAGCATTGATGAAACATATGGTGTGAATGTGCAGTTTGAATCTGATGAAGAGGTAAAGGTTTTTTTTCATGATGTTACAGGTAGTCCCCGACTTACGAGCGAGTTCCGTTACAACGAGGCGCTCGTAACACGGAAATCTCGTAAATTGGAACGGCCGCCACGTGTCTCGTAAGTCCGGAATTTCGCTCGTAAGTTGGAACGGTTTTGCTAGCGCGACTACAAACACTTGTTTTTCATCGAAAAACTGCTTATGAGTGCATAAAAATGATCGGAAACGTGTGTCCACATGTTTAGCTAACGAACTGTGGTGAAAAAACACAGAAAAACTCGGTATTTTTTGCGTTTTTTCCAAAAATTCGCCAGCTCGTAAGTCCGGAACCTCGTAAGTAAGAGCGCTCGTAAGTTGGGGACTACCTGTATATTCCTTTTTGTTCTCAGCTTTCTGCACAACGAACTGACCCTCATTGAAAATAAGATTCACCTGACTTTGAATTTCACTGATGAAAGTTATTGTAAATTTTGTCCTCAGAAGCTTTGGAACATCCAGATGTTTGTGCTCAAAATAAATTATAAAAGTAATCATTTTTCTGGTTTGCAGGAAGGAGATGAAGACCAGTTTGGAAAAGTACGAGATGAACACTCAGATGAATACGGTGAAGGAGATATATTATTATTAATAATAATAATTAATATTTTGAAATTGTTTGTGTTTTTCACACGCACAGTTCAGTATTGTACCATGCTGGCGAGTGCTCAGAGTGAAGCAGAAAAGGAACGTATCATAGGGAAAATGGAGTCGGATCAGGAGCTGTCAAAAATCCTCTACCAGCTTCAGGAGACCGAGAAGGAGGACATAATTTGGGTAAGACTTCCTGTTTGTGAAGTTATGCCATAAAACCATTTGTCTGTGTGGACCGTCACAGCTCGGTTTTGTTTTCTAGGAAGAGCGATCTCGCAGGGAGAGGATAAATGGAGCTTATTTATATAGCGCTTTCCAGCCCCCTGTGAGGAGCCCCAAAGTGCTTTACAATACCAGCCATCCACCCATTCATTCAGACATTCATACACCGGTAGTGGTAGCCTTCCTTGCAAGGCGCCATCCAGACCTACCGGGAGCAACTCGGGGTTAAGTGTCTTGCTCAGGGACACAACGACACATGGTGGGCGGATGCGGGATTCGAACCTCCAACCTTCCGATCAGGGGTCGACTGCCATTACCACTACACCACGGCCGCCCCAGGGTGAGGAAGTCTCGTGTTGATGACTTGGAAGCAATGGACATTGGCCATGGAGAGGTAAATACTGTCACATTTACATACATACTTGCATACATACATGTACATGTACACGTACATATATACATGCATACATACATACATACGTACATACATGTACATACCGGTACATGTACATACATGTACATACCGGTACATGTGCATACATGTACATACCGGTACATGTGCATACATGTACATACCGGTACATGTGCATACATGTACATACCGGTACATGTGCATACATGTACATACCGGTACATGTGCATACATGTACATACCGGTACATGTGCATACATGTACATACCGGTACATGTGCATACATGTACATACCGGTACATGTGCATACATGTACATACCGGTACATGTGCATACATGTACATACCGGTACATGTGCATACATGTACATACCGGTACATGTGCATACATGTACATACCGGTACATGTGCATACATGTACATACCGGTACATGTGCATGCATGTACATACCGGTACATGTGCATGCATGTACATACCGGTACATGCATGTACATACCGGTACATGCATGTACATACCGGTACATGCATGTACATACCGGTACATGCATGTACATACCGGTACATGCATGTACATACCGGTACATGCATGTACATACCGGTACATGCATGTACATACCGGTACGTGCGTGTACATACCGGTACGTGCGTGTACATACCGGTACGTGCGTGTACATACCGGTACGTGTGTACATACCGGTACGTGTACGTGCGTGTACATACCGGTACGTGTGTGTACATACCGGTACGTGTACGTGCGTGTACATACCGGTACATGTACGTGCGTGTACATACCGGTACATGTACGTGCGTGTACATACCGGTATGTGTACGTGCGTGTACATACCGGTACATGTGCATGTACATACCGGTACATGCATGTACATACCGGTACATGCATGTACATACCGGTACGTGCGTGTACATACCGGTACGTGCGTGTACATACCGGTACGTGCGTGTACATACCGGTACGTGTACGTGCGTGTACATACCGGTACGTGTACGTGCGTGTACATACCGGTACGTGTACGTGCGTGTACATACCGGTACGTGTACGTGCGTGTACATACCGGTACGTGTACGTGCGTGTACATACGTGTACGTGCTGTACATACGTGTACATGCTGTACGTGTACGTGTACTACGTGTACATGCATGTACGTGTACGTACGTGTACATGCATGTACGTGTACGTACGTGTACATGCATGTACGTGTACGTACGTGTACATGCATGTACGTGTACGTACGTGTACATGCATGTACGTGTACGTACGTGTACATGCATGTACGTGTACGTACGTGTACATGCATGTACGTGTACGTACGTGTACATGCATGTACGTGTACGTACGTGTACATGCATGTACGTGTACGTACGTGTACATGCATGTACGTGTACGTACGTGTACATGCATGTACGTGTACGTACGTGTACATGCATGTACGTGTACGTACGTGTACATGCATGTACGTGTACGTACGTGTACATGCATGTACGTGTACGTACGTGTACATGCATGTACGTGTACGTACGTGTACATGCATGTACGTGTACGTACGTGTACATGCATGTACGTGTACGTACGTGTACATGCATGTACGTGTACGTACGTGTACATGCATGTACGTGTACGTACGTGTACATGCATGTACGTGTACGTACGTGTACATGCATGTACGTGTACGTACGTGTACATGCATGTACGTGTACGTACGTGTACATGCATGTACGTGTACGTACGTGTACATGCATGTACGTGTACGTACGTGTACATGCATGTACGTGTACGTACGTGTACATGCATGTACGTGTACGTACGTGTACATGCATGTACGTGTACGTACGTGTACATGCATGTACGTGTACGTACGTGTACATGTACGTACGTGTACATACGTACGTGTACGTACGTGTACATACCGGTACGTGTACGTACGTGTACATACCGGTACGTGTACGTACGTGTACATACCGGTACGTGTACGTACGTGTACATACACGTACATGTATGTACATGTACATACATGTACATGTATGTACATGTACATACATGTACGTGTATGTACATGTACATACATGTACGTGTATGTACGTGTATGTACATGTACATACATGTACGTGTACGTACATGTACATACATGTACATACAGGTACATACTACATGCATGTACATACTACATGCATGTACATACAGGTACATACTACATGCATGCATGTACATACCAGTACATACATGCATGTACAGGTAGTCCCCGAATTACGAGCGCTCTGATCTGCGAGGTTCCAGACTTACGAGCTGCGAATTTTTGGAAAAAACGAAAAAAATACTGAGTTTTCATGTGTTTTTTCACTACAGTTAGCTAGTTAAGCATATAAACACACGTTTCCGATCATTTTTATGCACTCAAAAGTAGTTTTTAGATGAAAATAGAGTGTTTTTAGGTGCGCTAGCGAAAACCGTTCCAATTTACGAGCGGATTTCCGGGTTTACGAGAGAAATGGCGGCCGTTCCAAATTACGAGATTTCCGGTTTACGAGCGCCTCGTTGTGACGGATCTCGCTCGTAAATCGGGGAATACCTGTACATACATACCAGTACATACATACATGTACATACCAGTACATACATACAAACGTAATTACTACACACATACATACCACATACATACATACATACATACCTACAACATACTCCATAAATACTACACACATAATACATACATACTACATACATATAAATACATATATATATATATATATATATATATATATATATATATACACAAATATGCATATACATACATGTATATATATACATACATTTACATACGTATGTATGTATGTAGTATGTATGTAGATGGCCTCGTTCATAGGAACGATGGTTTTAGAGAGGAGTAAAGGAGGCCATCTTTGTGAAAAGAAACCGTCCATCATTAAAAAGGTTGAGGCCTCCTGGTTCAACTGTCCCCCTCCTACAATGCTGTTATTGCTAGTATCACTCAGCCCTCTGTGAATAGCAAACAACCATCAGGGTACTAACGATCCATCGTTAGGCTGATGGTCCTCCTTGATCATGGGAGCAGCTGGTTTTGTTTGTCATCAGAAAACT
>JBBPBX010064049.1:0-14323 GCA_038048925.1 Garcialebias charrua | reverse complement strand
CAAACTGGCCGCCACAGCTGTTCAACGTTAACCAACGCAAAAGTGGTACTTGCCGCCATACAAATGTGGGCCGGTGTTGTGCCAAAAATCGATTGGCTGCCAAATGGAGGGTGTGGGAATGTAAACGGGAGGACTACAATTATTTGTTTGCTCGAAATCATAGCAAAGGTGTGTCTCATTTGAACTTTTCCTTAATAAATGCACTTCAACGGTCAAATCAGCTGCATTTCAAAAGCCGATTCGCAGCTGCGGAGCGTGCACTGGAGGACTCGTTATGCATTTCTTTGAAATTTAACAAGATAACCAACACCTAAAAACAATTACTGTTTATTTGCTCGACATTATAGTAAAGGTGTTACACAAAAGTGTTGGCTAACAGCTGGGTGGCGCGGCGAAATGCAGCGGATTTGACGTTTGCTCCAGTACACCAGAGCCAGGCAAGGTGGCTTTGTATGGCAAGCCAAGTGTCTCATTAATAGCCACTTTTACCTATTAATGAGACACTTAGCTTGCCATTTTGGTCGAGGACCCTCTAGTGGCTGAAAATGATAGTGTTCAACATTTTCTATGTCGGAATGAATGAAATTGTCAGATCTGGGTTATAAATATGGAGAAAAAACATACAGGCAGTCCTCGGGTTATAACGTTTCGGGGTTACGACGCATCTCCCATTTACTATGAAAAGCCTTGTTTCGAATTACGTGGTTTTACGACGTAAACGTTGTAACGCAGCGGCTGAAGAATACTGTAGTGTACTGTACGCGGTGCAGCGGCGGAGGAATATGGCGGAGTACGCCGCTCTGGACCGAGGAGGTGTGAGGATGTCACCTGTTTCTCACCTGATTCTCTTCTTAATTGTCCACAGGTGTCTTCCTCTGGTCTCATTAGTGACTAGTATTTAGTCCCTGTGACTTTCTCAGGAGGGGAGAGTTGATTTCCTGACTTCACACGAGGAGGAGCTGGTTTCCTGAGGCTGCAGTGGCAAGTTCTTGCACATGACGTTAACTGAGCATTGTCCTTCCATGGTGTCATGATCTGCTGTTTCTGCTCCACATGCTCTCCCACGGGCACCTGCTTTGTCTGCACCAAGGGTCCCCTCTGGGGGCCTGGTAAGTTTTTGCTGCCTCACCAGCAATTCATCCTGTGTGATGTTAGTGCAGTTCACTAATTGTCATTTTTGTCTCTCCGAGCCATCTGGTCCTCCTGCTTTTGGGTCCATCCTTCCACGCCGGCCGGTCCAGATTCCAGCTAGAACCGGCCCTGGCGTTCCAGCGAATCCAGCTCCTGCGCGGATCCTGACAGAATGCTCAATTAAGATCATAAGATCACAAGAAGACCCTGCAGGAGGAGTTCCTGTCTTCCAGTGGGTAACGTAGTGCTGTCCTCCTCGCTCTTCCATGGGCTCTTCCTGACAGGAGGACGGCGTCACCAGCACCCCAGGAGGCCATTAAGTCTTGTTGCCCTTCATTATGGCTGCCAAAAGTATGTGTTTTGATAATTATGTAGGGTACTGTGTTAGGATAGGCTAAGTGCTTGGTAATACAGTACTGTACATGTATATGGTGCAGTATGTACGTATGTTGACTTTAAAAACGGCTTGAAGACTTTTCTTTTTAAACGAGCTTACTCTGCCTCCTCATGATTTTATCTTTGATCTTAGTTGATATTATTATTGATTTTACTTGTATTATCACTTGTTCTATTTTAGATTTTGTTGCACTTTGTAGCACTTTGAGATTTTTGTTAATGAAAAGTGCATTATAAATTAAATTCATTATTATTATTATTATTATTATTATTACTATTATTATGTTCCTACTTACGTCAAAAATCTGTTTACGGCGCCGCGTAGGAACGGATCAACGTCGTAAGTCGAGGACTACCTGTAAATACGTCCTTTCGCTGTATAAGTCGCAGGGCATGCTAATTTATGCAAGAAAACTGTGACTTATACAGCGAAAAGTACGGTATATGGCTTTTTTGACGCTTACATCAGAGATGGTAGTAGCTGAGAGTCATTTGCAACACTTTCTCTGCGCAGGGCTTTGCACGCTGTCGCACAAGATCGCACGTCATTTTCGAGGTTTGACCAAAAGTACTGCTCGTCCAAATATGAAGTGATCTTTGTTTAAACCTCGCAGAGGCCTCAACTCATTTTAATAGTTATACATCGTAGAAACCATAAGCAGGAAGGCGAGTGACGCTTACATAAAATGTATCAACTGGACAAACATTTTTAAACACTGCAGTGACTCTGAGTTATCACTAATTTAGATTTGTTCATTGATATTTATTAAAACTACCATAACCCATGGCTGCTTGATGCATCCAGATACATCAAAACAAGCTAAAAGTGAGGAACTTTAAAAAAATCTAATTTATTCCCACTGTTTATTGTCGGTCTTGCTGTCTCTGGTGTGTGGGGTGGGGGTGTAAAGGTGTCTCACCTGAAGACTGCAGTGGTCCAGTCAGAGCCCACAGGAGGAGCAGCAGCAGTGCAGAGTCCATGCTTCAAAGACAGGCTTGAGACAGAATGAGAGAGGGAAACAGATGCAGC
This sequence comes from Garcialebias charrua, assembly GCA_038048925.1. Lineage (NCBI taxonomy): Eukaryota > Metazoa > Chordata > Actinopteri > Cyprinodontiformes > Rivulidae > Garcialebias > Garcialebias charrua. The sequence goes on along the minus strand of JBBPBX010064049.1, from coordinate 11,766 downwards.
TTTTTTAAAGAAAACAGGGGTGGGGTGACATCGGGTGAAAGAAAGGTGGTGTGTTGGGGGGGAAGAGATCCAGAGATGGGGGGGTGTTCAGAGAACCAGAGCACATCTGGATTGTGTTGAGGAGGAAAGAAACAAGGAAAATTCCACTGTGAGGGACCTTTCACCCATTTCTGTTAAAGCAGCAGATAAAGAGGGGATGACATGGACATGGAGGTTGCACCGACTCACGCGAGGAACGTCATGGAAGGAGGAAATTAGTGGATTTCACCTCCTCTTTGTTTTCCTGCACGTGCTGCTCTGAGTTGAAGCCTGTTCTGGCTCGCTGCCCTGAAATCCTGACTTTTATTTTGACAACACGGCTCACTACTTCACCCCACGTGGGTGAAAGGGATCGTTTGGGATCGTTTCACACTCGTGAATATGCAACAAACAATTTTAAACTGTGTTCAATGTTCAAGGAGGAAGGCAGGACTGCATTTTTGCACTGCTTTGGAAACGCACATGTGGACAAACAAGAAGTGTCTCGAAATATAAGTAGCCTTGGGAAATCCCACGCTGGTTATCAGGGTGAACTTTGACCTTTGAGGCCCTTCTCTCTCAGAACTGACTTTAATTACAGATTAATCTTAAAGGGATAGTTCAAATCTAAATGTAGACAGATCTTTGGACAACCTCAATTTGGAGAAAATTAGCTTCATTCTGACTCGATTAAGAAGCTAACGGCTAACAGCTAGTCTAAGCGGAGCTGAATTCAACATTAATAGCCTTCATCTTAATTCTAATCTCAAAATTTTACAGTGGTTCGTTCAAAAAGGGTTTTATTATAAACCTTAGAATCACTGTTAATTTGCACTACACAGTTATTTGCAGAGAATTTTAAGACCAAATAGCAGCAGCCGTAGCTAATTACCAAGAGCTAGTTAGCAATAAACTAGCACTTCTATTGCATTCAGGGCTTTTTCTAGGGTATTAGAATGTTTTTTCCACAATAAAAGTGTAAGATTTATAAAATAGCATTCATATTGTAAGGATTGGCTCCATCCCCTCCTTACATCCTGTGTCTGTTCCTCTGTTGGTCTGTCAGCTCAGCGTCTCAGGTGTTTGTGTTCATCGTTAATCAAGCCGTGTACTGTATATTAGTCAGCGTTCATGTGTGTCTCATTGTCGGGTCATTGTCCCTGTTTCCCTGGTGTGTCGTATCCCAGCTCCTTGGTCTGTGAGTACATCTCGTTTACCTGTTTTAGTGTTAGTATTCCAGTCATAGTTAGAGCGTCCGTATTGTTTTGTAACTGCCACGTCAGTGTTTGTTTTCCCCTTATTAAAGTATTTTGATTTTACTCGTGCCTCTGAAGTCTGCCTGTCTGTACCACGGGACTCATCCCTCACCCCGCACCAGACCGTGACACATATGGCCCACTATGATTTTTGAAAGTGGTGTCAGCAATCCACTTAAAGAGGAACTAAACTCCAAATTAACTTTTTTTAGCTGATAAACTCCCTAGAATGTGTCTAAAATGTTGTATAGCACTATGTCTGTGTTAATCTTCATATATTTGTGCGTATTAGTTTAAATCGGCAATATTTGGTCTAAAAACGTGTTTATAGTAACCCTATGGGTTGAACATAGGTATTGCAGCTTAATTTTCTTATTGGTCAAGGACTCTTCACTCTGACGTGTCTTGTACACTCTGACGTCACGACAGTGGTTCAAGCAGAGCCAATCCCCTGCAGAGATGAGAAGGTCCTCGCTGCAGTTCATACCTTATATGGAAGTGGTACATTGCACTCCGGAACAGCTCTGCAGCAAAGCATATTATAGTTTTCGGAATGGCACTAGTTATTTGTATATTTTAACCTATGTATTGTATGAATACTTTCCACTTCTATCTATAGTATCTCACTGGTTAGAGACTTGTTGATGACTCAAACTTCATTCAGTATTGAAAGAGTGGACGAATTATTCAATGCAGTCTTATTGATTATGAGTTATCAGTGAGCAGTGCAGCTGTGTCGTGTCTTATTTTTGTGTTTGTAGCTTGCAAAACTGTATTACAGGCATGTTATTTCCATGCTGTCCATCTTTCCAGATGCCCTCAAGTTTATTTTAGTTTTATGAAATACATTTTTTTGAACTGAAGAAAGTCTGATTTTAAGTCATCAAAGTTCATGCTCAGTAGTCCAGGTAAATAATCCAACAAAGTTCAGGTCCGCTGGACGATTTCTATTTTTGCTGAAATGTTTCATCCTTCATCCAAAGGACTTCGTCAGTCTGAAGAGCCACAACAAACTATGTCCCACAAGCAGCACTCATATACTGTAGAGGACCAACCAGTTTGCTGGTGATATGGACCTCGCCTGTCTGATAAGTGGCTTATTTGAGTAAGATGATGAAAGGATATTTATTTTATCCAACAGTCCAAGAAGAACTGGAAGAGGTGGCTGTGAAAAGCGATGTCTGGTCTTCGCTGCTCAAACCAAAAACCCTCTTCAGTGATCTGAACTATCCCTTCAGGCAAGAATAAACTTATCGTGAAACACTCAAGCAAGGCAGTGAATGAGAACAATCTTTTATTGGTGGTTTTTTTTATTTATTATTACTGTATTTGGGAGGAGGGTGGGTAAATTTAAACTACACCAAAGAATAAAAACAGCCTCAGCTCAGCTCAGACTGGTGGACACTACTGATGCAGTTGATCAGTTAGGAGACAGGATTTATCAACGACATCCGTGAAACAGGTTCCTGTTAGAAGAGCAAACAATCACCGAGTGAGGAGAGTCCAGGGCACAATGTCTGTGGGCGAGGGTCGTTCTGGGTTTAATTTCCTCTTGCTGAAAGTCTTTTTGAGGAACACTCAAGAGATGGATGCAATAAATTGTGTCCATCCAGAGAAAAAAAATAAAAATAACATTCAGTGTTGTAGAATAATAACAATGAGGGATAATCATCATAACAATAACCATAGCTGTAATGGTGACTATTCATGGTGGCCATTAAAGGGATTTAAACCACTAATACTAGTCATCCCTCCCTCAGGTACATGACACTCCATGCCCATGTAGGTGTTGTGGGTAAAACAGATACGGTAAAATAAAATAAATAAAAAAAGAGCGTTGTGGAAATTTAAAACACTAAATACCAACAAGTTTTAGATTAAAATAGGACATTTTGGCTTTTTATTTCTCCCAGAAATCTGAGAAATTAACACTTTTCCACTCAATGGGGACAATCCACCCATCTCCTGAAAATCACATACAACCGTATCGACCTTTCCCGCCGATATACGCAACATTTGTCTCATCCCATTCAGAATTAAAGTGTGTGCATTTATTACACTAAATTAGCAAAGTGCATCTTACCGAAGGGGTTGATTACTATGTCAAACACAGTTTTAAATACTCCGTGTACTATAGGAGTACACATCTTACAGGAAGAGCTTGTGTGGACAGGAATAGACATGGCTATAGGAACATAAAGAGCGACTCAAAGAGGACGCAGAGGAGTAGAACGACCCGGGGCGTCACCAGCACAAAACACCAGAGTGGACTGAAAGCACTCCTCGAGGAAGGAGGAAAAACCGATCCAAATATAGCAAGGAGGACTCGAGAGTTAAACCCAAGGTGCAAAGAGCAAACTATTGTTTGGGGGATTTAAAAAAAAACAATAATAATAAAGATTACGAAGGCTGTAAATGTTATATAAAATAAAATAAAAACACGAGACAACAGTTTGATAGTGCTGAACTTGTTTACATCGTGTCCGTTCTGTCTGATTTAGAGCATGCCCAGTGACGGACACATGACAGGAGAAACAAAACAAAGAAAAAAGAAGAAGAAGTGCTCGAGTAGAATCCACAAACTGTTGAACTACGTCGTTTCACGATAAGTCTGCTCTCTATATTACATTTGTTACACGCGCCCTCGACCCTGCTGCAGCATCGTGACCGTCCAGTTGAAAAACAACAACGGAACGGACGTTAACCGTCGATGGCCGCTCCCGACTCGTCTGAAATAAAGTGTTTAGCTTTCCCCCCCCCCGTATCTCTGTGTCCCAAACACGTAGAAAATATACAAAATTATTCTCCACATTTGCTCTCCCGCTAAAATTTTCTGAAGTGTTACAAAAATATACAATTTTTCCAATAACAAAACTCTTAAAAGTCACACTTTTTTTGTGTGTTTTCTATTAAATTATTCTCTCCGTCTTCACTTTTAAGAGCCGTCACCTGAGCTTCGGTACGCAAACCTCTTCCTCGTCTTATACATTCATCATTTAATCCCCTCCTCCTTCTTCATCGTCGTCAGCGTCGTCATCTTGACCTCGTTCTGTCCATCGTGAGAAATCCCCGAGTCTCAAATTGAATCCAGCTTATACGTCTTAGAGTGTCCTCGGCGCCGCCATCACTGGTCGGCCAGGCGGTTCTCGTATTTGCTAAGGATGTTGCGGCAGCGGCCCAGTTCTTTCCGCATCTCCGCCACTTCCTGTCGGAGCGCCGCGTTCTCGCGCTCCAAGAAGGCGGCGCGCACGGATATCTGGTTCTCCTTGAGACGGCGAGCGTCCCGGGAGCGCTTTGCCGCTTCGTTGTTCTTGTACCTCCTGGTCCAGTACTTCTCGTCCTTCAAGAAGAAGAAGAAGAAGAGGACACACGTTTGGTTATTTTAGCACCTGAAGAGGACGTTTCAGCAGCGAAGTCCAATTTAAACTTGAAGAAAAGACTCGTTGAGTCAAACTTCCACTTTGTTGGTGAGAATGTGGGCGTTTGGCTGTGAGCGCGCGTGGGACTTTTCTTTTTTACATCTTATCTTTAGAGTTTTGTCAGAAGTGAAAAGCTGCCTGTTCAACATCGAGCTCAATGTTTTATGCCTTTTCACAAACTACTCAACCTGTAACTAATTCATTAGTTGTTTTTTTTTACTTGTGGCTGCTGCACATTTTTCTATTTATAGCTGTTTTTTGTTATTGTCTTCCTATGTGGAATGATGCTTGCTGTTTTTTTTGTTGTTTTTTTACTTTAAATCTAATAATTATTTGTCCAGTCAACAAATTAAATCCAATCTGAGACGTTTGTTGACCTTTGACTCAGTCTGAACACCATTTCACCCTATCCGCTCACCGTTTGGTTTTATCTGCTCGTTGTGAACGTTCGGGTCTCGTTCGTTTTATTTTTATAATGATGTAAAAGAAGTGAAATAAGCTTTATAGCTCTAAAAATTCTGAACTTTCAGAAGAAACTGCCGTTTAACTTGATATATAATGTTTATTTATTGATTTATTTAGTTAGTTTTTATCCATTAATAGTGAGATAGTTAACATATATGTAATTGAAGAGAGAAAAAAACACATTAAAAGAAAATATTTATATAATGAATTACAACGATTAACATATGTAATTGAAAAAGAAAAAACATATCAATATTTAATATGGTATTTTAATATGTAACATTTTTTATTTCCATTGCCTTTTTATTTCCACTTGTTCAAAAAAGCTTTCAGTGTGTAACTTTTATTACTTGTGTTATTTTAGTGTTATTTTAGTATGTAGCATTTTTTATTTCCATTGCCTTCTTTTATTGCTGTTGTTTCCTATTCTATTTTCATTGATTTATTGTTCCAGTTTATTCATCTTTTTATCCTGTTAAGCACCTTGGTCAATGCAAGGCATTGTAGGAAGGTGCTATACAAATAAAGTTTATTATTATTATTATTATTATTATTATTATTATTATTATTATATCAAGAAAAAAATGTATAAAAATATAAAATGAAAGGTAGCAGATGAAGAAATATCTTATTAAATCTGCTCCTTATTTATCTACCGGTAATAGAATTTAGACAAAATGTTCTATAATAATAATAAGTAAATAACTCAATCAACTTTCAATTGTATATATTACTCATTTAAATACATTCATTATATTTGTTTAACAATTCAACTTTAAGCAGTTTCTTAAAGACAGGGATTGATTTGGCTTCTTTAATTTCTGTCTTCAAGTTATTCCACAATCCTACTCCCTGAATTACGGTAGTTCTTCCCTTCAAACTAGTTCTAAACTGCGGTTTTACAAATACAACTTTCCCTTTGAGATTGTAGCAGCCTGATCTTTTCACAAAATACATTTGGATATTTGTTTTTGTTCATAAGCATAAAATGATGTTTCATGCAAAGTTTGAGGCAGGCGTGATTACTATTTAACACATCACATACGGTTTTGTGTGTTTTTGTATGAAACAACAGCAACAACAGAAGTTGTGTTGACCTCTTGAAAAGGTGTCCCGTCATGCAGTAGAATATTTGACCTTCTCCTCATTAAAGATTTAGATTAAATGATCCCGAGGTAAAAACAGACATATAGTAGCTGTATGGGAATAACTCAAAAAGTTATTAACTATTTATTGCCAGACAAAAACAACTGATTATTTTGGTCCTTTAACAGCCCAACATGTGAAAAATGTGTTGTTTTTAGATTGCAATGTTATTTTTACCATCCTCTGTAATCTATCAATAAAATAAACCCTGAAATGATCATTTATATATGCGTGTTTAAATTATATATACATTTCTAACCTCAAAGCACCTAACTTCCAGATGTTAAAGTCCTCGCTGGTGAACACACGCCCTCACCTTCAGGTTATCAGGCACCAGCACCTTGCGGGCCTTCTTGAGCATCGGCTGCGGCTTCAGATCCTCTTCGCTGAGTGAGTGCCTTCTGGGGTTGAAGTTCTGCTGGCTCGAGGTGTCCATGTCTGAGTGGTCCCCGTCAAACATTCCAACGGCGTCCGGCCCGCTGCCGGTGGGCGTCAGCAACGGTGGACACGAGGACGAAGACGAGGAAGAGGGCGATTCGCACGAGTCGTTCACGCTCGTCTGACTCCCTGGAAACAAAAAGGATTGTGTGTGTCAATTAAAGCCCAAAGATCCTAAATGTGACTGTTGGTGTGGTGCAGATGAAACACCACCAGGTGGCAGCAAAGAGCTGCTTCTTCAGAGTCAGAACCTCCATTCTGCTGCTGATCTCAAAGCAGCTCATTTTGTTTTTCAGTCAAGAGTTCATGGAAAAGCACAAGGTTTGAAGTGAACTACACGAGTTCACTTATAATATAACACATTTAAATCTCATATATTCAACCAAAAAGGCTAACAGCATGGAGCTGTATCAAAATAAATCCTTCAATTTAGGGTTGAAGAGTTTCATTTTAGTTGTATTAATAAATCAAAATACAGAAAAAATAAAATAAAATAAGGAATCACAGCATTGGTGACTTTTTATACTTAACTTAATATGAATCTGCCAATCCATAAACATTTCTACTTTTACACTGAGAAAATAAATCTTAAGACGTTTATGCAACTTCTATTGTCCACACCATAAAAGCATCAGATCAACGACGACTTTTATTTTAAAAAAAAAACACGTAAATGTATAATAAAAATCCAGAATTCGCGCCAAATATATCTAAATATGGATTTAAAAAAAAAGAGTTTCTGTACATGGATCCATCTTTCATGAACCACGTTAAAGTGACAGTTCAGATCTTAAAGTGGGGGCTCTGAGATAGTTATTAACAAATAATGTCTTACCTGATGTAGATAGCTTAGTTTGGAGAAATATAACTTAAATCCTAAAACAACTTAAAGTTTTCATGGCATTTCGTGCATCAACCTTCATAATGCTGTCGGTTTCACGTTACAGATTTTATATTTACAAACACAAATAGGAGCAGCAACAGCTAGCTGTAGCACTTCCAGTGCAGTCTGTTTGACGTCAAGTGAGAATATAACAACATTTCTACCAGAAATAAACATATCATTTGAAACTGACAGCATGTACACGTTTAAAGATTAGTGTTTGCATGGACCGCTATAAAGCTTTGAGATTGGAGTTGTTTCAAGATGGCAGCAATATGTAGACTTTTAGGTACTGGTCAGTTTACTGACTGTACCACATTCCAAATGAAAGGTTGAGCAGATTTTATCTGGCCCAAATTCTTAGCATTTAATTTTAACGAGTTCTCTCTTTTTTGGATTTAAACAGATTAAATGTGACCAGACAAGATGTAACTCACGAGAAACGTTAACTTATGTTGATTCACCAGGAGATGAACCTTTTAATCATAAAATTACGTCAAACATTTGTATCAAGATTAGCTCTGATTTAGATGTCATATAAACTGCTGTAGACAAGATTCAAATTGAAACAACAGACTCCTGGCCTTGCTCAGACTAGCCATTAGCTCCTCAGTTCATCCTGAATTAAACGCCTCTTTTGTGGTGGCAAAACCAAGGCCGTTCAAAAAGCTTCATACAACAAGTAAGATACAGGTAGTCCCCGATTTACGAGCGAGATCCGTTACAACGAGGCGCTCGTAAACCGGAAATCTCGTAATTTGGAACGGCCGCCACGCTTCTCGTAAATCCGGAAATTCGCTCGTAAATTGGAACGGTTTTGCTAGCGCGACTACAAACACTCGTTTTTCATCGAAAAACTGCTTATGAGTGCATAAAAATGATCGGAAACGTGTGTCCACATGTTTAGCTAACGAACTGTGGTGAAAAAACACAGGAAAACTCAGTATTTTTTGCGTTTTTTCCAATAATTCGCCAGCTCGTAAGTCTGGAACCTCGTAGATCAGAGCGCTCGTAAATCGGGGACTACCTGTATTTATTAGTCGTAATTTCCACAAAACCCCACTTCAACGCATCTGAACTGTCCCTTTAAGGTTAGCTGCACCTTGCTCGACTGACTTCTGATCCCTCTGACTGCACAAACTTTGCCTTTTAATATCACCGTAAACAAACAAGCACATCATCGTCCTCATTAGATGTATAGCAACCAAAGAATTAAAAATAAATAAAAACTATCAGGATGACAACTGTTTGTAGAGGCTGCCCACTGTTCATGTCTAAGCTTGATGTTTTAAATCATAAATGCCTAAAATAATCAACAAAATCTTTGTGTTTACTTCAGTCCCGCCGTGTTAGAGCACCCTCCTGGGCTGGAGACAGGACAACCGAGCATTTTTTAGGCAACTGTGAACCTCGAGACATGAAAAGTGGATTTGGCGGGCTTTGGGCCACATTAAAGTAGCCGGAGGATTAAAAAAAAAAAGAGAGAAATACAGGTAGTCCCCGACTTAAGAGCGCTCTTACTTACGAGGTTCCGGACTTACGAGCTGGCGAACGAGCAGTAAATTTGTAAAGAACATACAAAAAATACAGCACTTTTATGTGTTTTTAGATGAAAGTGTGTTAGCTAACCGTTTGGAAACAAGTTTCTGAGCATGTTCATGAACTAGTATGAACATTTGTGATGAAAAACGAGTGTTCGTAGTAGCGCTAGCATACATTTTCCGACTTACGACCGGAAATCCGGACTTACGAGCGACACGTGTTTCGGGTTCCGACGTACGAGATTTCGTGTTACGAGACAAGTCGTAGGAACGGAACTCGCTCGTAAGTCGGGGACCACCTGTAGTTGAATGTGTGGCGACTCGTGATTCTGAACTCGTAAAATCAAAAGCGTTCCAAAAGGGCCCAAGGTCGCAGCAACGACCTGTTGTTTATTTTTTTGTTGTTTCCACTCGTGTCAGGCGCTTGATGCTCCTGCGCACGTGAGAACTTCCACAGTTCAAACATGTGTGGAGCTCAAGGTGAAAGATTTACCAAAGTGACTTAAAGGCACCGAACACTGTGTAAAAACCTTTACTGTCCCTGATTTTGTGTCTTTTTTTTTTCTTTCTTATAGTAAAAGCATTTTATGATTTTGCACTTTTGCAGCTAAAGATCCAGGAGGTGATATCCCGTGCAGATGAAAAGCACCTCCTGAGTAAATCAGTGGACTGAATGTAATTTGTTGATTAAATGTTCAGTTTGAAGTCCAGCAGAGCGCAGGGAGGGAAACTCTTCCTGTCGCTCCCCCTCCACCTCCCTCCACCTCCCTCCAGCTCCTCCTCCAGCTCTGGGCCTGCCTCTTGTTCTTTCACTCCGGTGCTCCCTGCCTCTGCACGTGTACCGACGCGTGCACGTGGCCGTGGCGTGTGAAGCGGGGAGAGATTAAAGACACACAACTGCACAACACACTGTGCACACACACTGTGGCGCTCTGTGTTTTGACCCCGCTGCAGATTAAGTGGCGGTCGGGGCGAGCACGCCGCGGTCCACACGTCACGTGCGAGCTACAGTAAAACCTCCTCGTCACAGCTGTACCGAGTTGACTCAGGACTTTCAGTTCTCCTCTCGGGCTCCTCGGCCACTTCTGATTTCTTCAGCTGCTAAACACAGACCCACAGCCTGAGTGCAGCTGGTGACGGCGTCGTGCCTTCAGTGTGACCCTGAAGGCCACAGAAGTGCTTCGTCACCGTGGAATTCACTTGAACTCAGTGAAAACTGAACACCACCCGCGGGTGCAACAGAGACACCACATAACCTTGATTGGAGATCAAACCAGTATTGGATAGCCTCCCATCAGACATGTAGGACATCGTGTCCCCTTCAGTCTGCACAACCCTCTCTCTCTCTCTCTCTCTCATGGCTGCTGGGAGTTGATAAGGACAGAACCAGTCAACTTTCCCTGTCAGGTTTTTTTAACTCTCTCGTCTCGAACCTCCGCGGGGTGTGTGTGGTGTTGCTCACCGTGCAGATAGTCGTTTCCTCCGGCGAGACTCTGCGGCGGAGCCACCTCCAGACCGATGAGGGACGGGGACGACGAGCAGGAGGACGATGGCGACGAGGACGGGGAGGAGGGCGGCAGGCACTGGGAGCTCTGGTTGGGCACCGCCGACGGCGAGCTCTGCGAGGGGATCTGCGCCGAGCTGGAGCTGTTGTTGTTGCTGTTGCCCATCCCGTTCTCCGTCAGAAACTCCTCCAAGTCCATGTACTGCAGCTGGAAGAGGCCGCCGTCTGCGGGCACGGTGCGATCCCACAGGCCCAGGAACTGGTTGAAGCTCCCGCCGTTCCCCCCGCCGCCGCCGCCGCCGCCTCCTCCGCAACCAGTGCCGCCATTACTGCTGACCGCTCCATTGCTGTTCCTCAAGGGACAAACTCCCGAAGAGTCCTCGTCGGGGTCCAGTCTGTCTTTGTCTATACAGAGAGCACAGACACAAAGAGAACGTGAACAAACTGAACGACTGTCATCAGCGTTGAGTACACAAGACCAGAGGTTCTCCAGAGGTGCTTCAACCACTCCAGTTCATCTCCTCGCAGACGTGTCTAATGGAGCGACAGGTGCATCTTTATTTTCTCCAATCCCCGCTCCCAGATGTACATGTTGTTGTTGCAACGCACAGAACGTCCAGAACTAATCTCACATGGGCCGCCTCAACGCTGGACCAGGAGGGTCATCCAACACACCTAACTCTTCATCGCAGCAGGGATTATAATCCAAGGGAATACTCATTGGGGGGAGTCATTTTAGGCACATGGGGGTGTTTGTGCGTTTTTTGAACATGCCATAAGAAGATGTTATTACTTAAAAACATGTGTAACCTTCACGTTTCTAACCTTTTGAGTCGCACGGGTTCTTCAGGCGGTGGTCTCCTTTCATGGGCTGCTGCAGGAGGGACTTGAGGCCAGCCATGGCGTTGGCGTGCCCCCCTGTGTGGGACTGAGTGCAGCTTCCAAACTGAGGGCTCGCCCCGGCCGGGAGGTCAGGGGTCGGGAGCTGGGAGAGCTGCCTGGACATCTCCAGAGGGAAGGAGATGGATGGACACCTGGGGCACGTGAAGGGCTTGATGCAATCTCTACCAGTAGGACGAGTAAGGCTGCAGGGGAG
>JBBPBX010064048.1:0-20365 GCA_038048925.1 Garcialebias charrua | reverse complement strand
ACCTGAAAACAGTTTACCTCGTCTGTCAACTTTAACACGTGCCAAACCGCAACGTGTCCCCCCACAAATATTATATCAAAACGACCGGGTCGTATCCAAGATGGCTGCCTGAGCAAAACAGGAAAAATACTGTAAATCAGCCACTTTGAGAGATATGGAGCTGTAACTGGGTGTGGTGGTAGCTGAGAGTAATGCCCGTTAAATACTGAATTCAACTGTCAACGTTCCAGATTAGGTGTTTTTTATTTTTATTCTTGGTCATCTGTTGTTCTTAGATGTTTGTTGTCGTCTGATGTTGGTTGTTGTCACATGTTTGTTGTTGTCACATGTTTGTTGTTGTCAGTTGTTTGTTGTTGTCGGTTGTTAGTTTTTGTCAGTTGTTTGTTTATTCTTAAGTGTTTGTTGTTGTCACTTGTTTGTTGTTGTCAGCTGCTTGTTGTTAGCTGCTTGTTGTTGTCACATATTTGTTGTTGTCACATGTTTGTTGTTGTCAGTTGTTTGTTGTTGTCGGTTGTTAGTTTTTCAGTTGTTTGTTTATTCTTAAGTGTTTGTTGTTGTCAGTTGTTTGTTGTTGTCAGTTGTTTGTTGTTGTCAAATGTTTGTTGTTGTCAGATGTTTGTTGTTGTCAGTTGTTTGTTTATTCTTAAGTATTTGTTGTTGTCAGATGTTTGTTGTTGTCTGTTGTTGTCAGTTTTTTGTTGTTGTCAGTTTTTTTATTGTTATCAGTTGTTTGTTTATTCTTAAGTGTTTGTGGTTGTCAGTTGTTTGTTGTTGTCAGTTGTTTGTTGTTGTCAGATGTTTGTTGTTATCAGTTGTTTGTTGTTGTCAGATGTTTGTTGTTGTCAGTTGTTTGTTGTTGTCATATGTTTGTTGTTGTCTGTTGTTTGTTGTTGTCAGATGTTTATTGTTGTCAGATATTTGTTGTTGTTAGTTGTTTGTTTATTCTTAAGTATTTGTTGTTGTCAGATGTTTGTTGTTGTCTGTTGTTGTCAGTTTTTTGTTGTTGTCAGTTTTTTTATTGTTGTCAGTTGTTTGTTTATTCTTAAGTGTTTGTGGTTGTCAGATGTTTGTTGTTGTCAGTTGTTTGTTGTTGTTAGATGCTTTTTAATAATAATAATAAACTCAATTTATACCGCACTTTTCATTAATAAAAATATCAAAGTGCTTTTTTGTTGTCAGTTGTTTGTTTTTTTATAGGTGGTTGTTGTTGTCAGATGTTTGTTTATTTATAGGTGGTTGTTGTTGTCAGATGTTTGTTGTTGTCAGTTGTTTGTTGTTGTCAGATGTTTGTTGTTGTCAGTTGTTGGTTGTTGTCAGTTGTTGGTTGTTGTCAGTTGTTTGTTTATTCTTAAGTGTTTGTTGTTGTCAGTTATTTGTTGTCAGTTGTTTGTTGTTGTCAGTTGTTTGTTGTTGTCAGTTATTTGTTGTCAGTTGTTATTTGTTGTCAGTTATTTGTTGTCAGTTGTTTGTTGTTGTCAGTTGTCTGTTGTTGTCAGTTGTTTGTTGTCCGTTATTTGTTGTCAGTTGTTTGTTGTTGTCAGTTATTTGTTGTCAGTTGTTTGTTGTTGTCAGTTGTTTGTTGTTGTCAGTTTTTTGTTGTTGTCAGTTTTTGTTGTTGTCAGTTGTTTGTTGTTGTCAGTTATTTTTTGTCAGTTGTTTGTTGTTGTCAGTTATTTGTTGTCAGTTTTTTGTTGTTGTCAGTTTTTTGTTGTTGTCAGTTTTTTGTTGTTGTCAGTTGTTTGTTGTTGTCAGTTGTTTGTTGTTGTCAGTTGTTTGTTGTCAGTTGTTTGTTGTTGTCAGTTATTTGTTGTCAGTTGTTTGTTGTTGTCAGTTATTTGTTGTCAGTTGTTTGTTGTTTTGTTGTTGTCAGTTGTTTGTTGTTGTCAGTTGGGGCGGCCGTGGCGTAGTGGTAAGGGCAGTCGTCTCCCGATCGGAAAGTTGGCGGTTCGACTCCCGGGACCCACACCATGTGTCGTTGTGTCCTTGGGCAAGACACTTAACCCTGAGTTGCTCCCGGTAGGACTGGAAAGCACCTTGCATGGTAGTCTGCCGCCACCGGTTTATGAATGTGTGTAGCATTCAATATATGTGTAGCACTTTGAGATTTTCACTAATGAAAAGTGCATTATAAATTGAATTAATTATTAAATTATTATTATCAGTTGTTTGTTGTTGTCAGATGTTTGTTATTGTCAGTTGTTTGTTGTTGTCAGTTGTTTGTTGTTGTCAGATGTTTGTTATTGTCAGTTGTTTGTTGTTGTCAGTTGTTTGTTTGTTTGTTTGTTTGTTTGGACCCGTAGTCCCCGGCTCAGCTCTGCTGGTCTCGTTTGGTCCAGTCCTCCTGCTCCTCTGGAGACAAACGATGCAGACAAGCGGAACATGAGCTTCACAAACGGGCCGGCCCGGTTGGACTCCTCACGTTACAGCGTCAGCAGAACCGTGTGGTCACACTCGGGCTGATTGTTTCTGGCACCCAGAGGCCCGGCCCGGCCCGGATCCAGTAGAACCTGTCAGGGGTGTTTAGTTCCTCCCAGTCGGCTGAGAGTCCTCCAGCCAGAGTGGTTCTGTTCAGAACCAGAACAATGTGCAGGAAGTGTGTTCAGCACAGCTGGAGGCGGAGCAGGGATGGAGAGGTAGGAAGACCCGAGGAGGACCCGGGTTCTTCAGAACCAGGCTGCTGGGTTCAGGAGATACTGTGTGTTCTGCAGGGAGTGCCTGTCTGTCTGTCTGTCTGTCTGTCTGTCTGATGAGATGTCCTTCAGCAGTTCTCAGGTCAGCTGTTGACCCAAAGTGTGAAGACGGGTCAGGCTCAGAACTTTTGGTGCTGCTGTTTTCAAATGTCCTTCCTCATGTTCTAATGAAATGTTTTTGTTTGTTCTCTTGTCGGTGCGGCGCCGCTGGGCTGGCTCCTCCCCCTCCTCCTCCCCCTCCTCCTCCTCCTCCTCCTCCTCCATTGTTCTGATGCTGAAGGTAAGCAGAACCATCTCTGTGTCTCTGCAGAACCTCGGTGAAAGGCCCGTCATTGTTATTCTACCTTTGTGTAGCCATAACCTGAACAGTGCAGCCACCTGGCTCGTTAGAGACCCACATCCATCATCCCTGCTGCTATTGTTGTTCTGAATGAAGGTTTCACTTGGGCCGGGCCCAGAACTCCACTCGGACCAGAGGCCGGTCAGTGGGCTGCTGAATGCAGTTGGCTCTGGTTGGTGTGGTGGGAAAACACTGGACCCGATCCAGCCCGGTTCCTGTCTCATGTCCTTTCAGAGGCTGTTTGCTATTCTGTGTTTTTGTAATATTTGTATGATGGATGCTTTATGGTCCGTTTCAAAGCCCTGACCCGCTTTGTTTCATGGTTCTGATGGTTGGAGTGGTTTGACCCGCTCTTTGCTCAGGTCCAGTTCATTTAATGTTTCTCCTGAAGCCACAGTCTGTTGTTCTCACTGTGTTAAAATCAAGCAGATCCGTTTATTTTCAGCTACATCCACAGAACATCTGGAAAACAAACACCTGGAGCTCACGTGTGGGCGGAGCTTATCGCTTCTCATCCCCCTGCTGGCTCCTGCCAGCAGGAAGTGGATGTTTCTGTGAGAATAATCCTCATTTCCATTTAATCGTGTAGAGATTGATTAAACAGTTGGAGGCCAGCCAGTGGTTTGGATCAGAGCAGATGATCACCGTTCAGTTCGGGGAGATCACCGGCGCCGGGGCCAATCTGGGAATAACGGCTTCTTCAACGAGCTGCACTTTGACCCCTTCTATTTTTACTTTACTGGTGTTTTATTTCTGGGATGATCGTGTGCACATGGCCGACAAAACATCCGTCTGTATTTAAAATAAAAATGTTGAGGAAACCATCAGGAGAGCTGAGTTTTATACAAAGTAATAAAGTTTAAATAATCTTTCATCATTTAAAGTCAAACATTTAGTGAGGACCCAAGAAGTCCATCTGGTTCATTTATTTACATGTTTTTTAATAAACAACAACTTGACAAGTCCACTTGTTTTATGAGGCGAGACGCTCTTTTTTTCTCTCTTTTTTTCTCTCTTTTTTTCTCTCTTTTTTTCTCTCTTTTTGTTTTCTATTGTTTATTGTTTGTTTGTTTATTGTTTAATGAAATTCTATCACTGCTGTTCATTGTTCTTTAGTTTTAGCAGGTCGCTTTCGTAAATGAGCCCATGAGGTTCAAAAGATTTACCTGACTAAATAAAGGTTGAATGAATGAAAAAAGAAGGCCTCCGTCCCAATAAACATGTAAACAAAGTTTGTTTATTTGTTTACCTTTGTTTACGTGTGGCTCAGAACTTTGTGTTAACAGATAACATTTGTATTTCTGCACATCTGGAGAGAAACCGATCATTTAAAACAACAAACTTTTATAAAAACAAAGCAACAATCAACAGATTTGTTTATTTGTTACTTTATAAGACGACTGACGAGGTCGACGTAAATAATGTGAATAATTTAACATGTTTACTTTTAAAAGAAACATTTCAAATGATTTAATTGATCTTTATTAGTTTGAGAGGTTGTTCCATTTCCTTTCCTGATGAAATGAACCCAGCATGAATGCCTGTCACCCGCTGCTCACGTGATCCGTTCAGAGTATTGATCACTCTCAGCTACTACCACATACTGGATCTGGTTCATGAGATATTTCGCTAACAGACCCTTTGATGGAGCAGTAAAAACTAAAACCAATGATTTAACCAATGATGTAACATCAGTTTAAACATCGTTCCACCACTGCTCCACCAAACATCATCGTTCCACCACTGCTCTACCAAACATCATCGTTCCACCACTGCTCTACCAAACATCATCGTTCCACCACTGCTCCACCAAACATCATCGTTCCATCACTGCTCCACCAAACATCATCGTTCCACCACTGCTCCACCAAACATCATCGTTCCACCACTGCTCCACCAAACATCATCGTTCCATCACTGCTCCACCAAACATCATCGTTCCACCACTGCTCCACCAAACATCATCGTTCCACCACTGCTCCACCAAACATCATCGTTCCACCACTGCTCCACCAAACATCATCGTTCCACCACTGCTCCACCAAACATCATCGTTCCACCACTGCTCCACCAAACATCATCGTTCCACCACTGCTCCACCAAACATCATCGTTCCACCACTGCTCCACCAAACATCATCGTTCCACCACTGCTCCACCAAACATCATCGTTCCACCACTGCTCCACCAAACATCATCGTTCCACCACTGCTCCACCAAACATCATCGTTCCACCACTGCTCCACCAAACATCATCGTTCCACCACTGCTCCACCAAACATCATCGTTCCACCACTGCTCCACCAAACATCATCGTTCCACCACTGCTCCACCAAACATCATCGTTCCACCACTGCTCCACCAAACATCATCGTTCCACCACTGCACCACCAAACATCATCGTTCCACCACTGCTCCACCAAACATAATCGTTCCACCACTGCTCTACCAAACATCATCGTTCCACCATTGCTCCACCAAACTGCATCGTTCCACCACTGCTCCACCAAACATCATCGTTCCACCACTGCTCTACCAAACATCATCGTTCCATCACTACTCCACCAAACATCATCATTCCACCTCTGCTCCACCAAACATCATCGTTCCACCACTGCTCCACCAAACATCATCATTCCACCACTGCTCCACCAAACATCATCGTTCCACCACTGCTCCACCAAACATCATCGTTCCACCAGTGCTCTACCAAACATCATCGTTCCACCACTGCTCCACCAAACATCATCGTTCCACCACTGCTTCACCAAACATCATCGTTCCACCACTGCTCCACCAAACATCATCGTTCCAACACTGCTCCACCAAACATCATCGTCCCACCACTGCGCCACCAAACATCATCGTTCTACCACTGCTCTACCAAACATCATCGTTCCACCACTGCTCCACCAAACATAATCGTTCCACCACTGCACCACCAAACATCATCGTTCCACCAAACATAATCGTTCCATCACTGCTCCAGCAAACATCATCGTTCCACCACTGCTCCACCAAACATCATCATTCCACCACTGCTCCACAAAACATCATCGTTCCACCACTGCTCTACCAAACATCATCATTCCATCACTGCACCACCAAACATCATCGTTCCACCACTGCTCCACCAAACATCATCGTTCCACCACTGCTCCACCAAACATCATCGTTCCACCACTGCTCCACCAAACATCATTGTTCCTCCACTGCACCACCAAACATCATCGTTCCATCACTGCTCCACCAAACAACATCGTTCCCACTGCTCAACCAAACATCATCGTTCCACCACTGCACCACCAAACATCATCGTTCCACCGCTGTTCCACCAAACATCATCGTTCCACTACTACTCCACCAAACATCATCTTTCCACCACTACTCCACCAAACATCATCTTTCCACCACTGCTCCACCAAACATCCTTTTTCCACCACTGCTCCACCAACCATCATCGTTCCACCACTGCACCACCAAACATCATTGTTCCCCATTGTACCACCAAACATTATTGTTCCACCACTGCTCCACCAAAAATCATCGTTCCACCACTGCTCCACCAAACATCATCATTCCACCACTGCACCACCAAACATCATTGTTCCACCACTGCTCCACCAAACATCATCGGTCCACCACTGCACCACCAAACATCATTGTTCCACCACTGCTCCACCAAACATCATCGGTCCACCACTGCTCCACCAAACATCATCGGTCCACCATTGCTTCACCAAACATCATCGTTCCACCATTGCTCCACCAAACATCATCGTTCCACCACTGTTTCACCAAACATCATCGTTCCACCACCGCTCCATCAAACATCATCGTTCCACCACTGCTCTACCAAACATCATCGTTCCATCACTGCTCCACAAAACATCATTGTTCCATCACTGCTCCACCAAACATGATTGTTCCACCACTGCTTCACCAAACATCATCGTTCCACCACTGCTTCACCAAACATCATCGTTCCACCACTGCTCCACCAAACATCGTCGTTCCACCACTGCTCTACCAAACATCATCGTTCCACCACTGCTCCACCAAACATCATCGTTCCACCACTGCTCTACCAAACATCATCGTTCCACCACTGCTCCACCAAACATCATCGTTCCACCACTGCTCCACCAAACATCATCGTTCCACCACTGCTCCACCAAACATCATCGTTCCACCACTGCTCCACCAAACATCATCGTTCCACCACTGCTCCACCAAACATCATCGTTCCACCACTGCTCCACCAAACATCATCGTTCCACCACTGCTCCACCAAACATCATTGTTCACCTGCTCCACCAAACATCATTGTTCCACCACTGCTCCACCAAACATCATCGTTCCACCACTGCTCCACCAAACATCATTGTTCCACCACTGCTCCACCAAACATCATCGTTCCACCACTGCTCCACCAAACATCATTGTTCCACCACTGCTCCACCAAACATCATCGTTCCACCACTGCTCACCAAACATCATCGTTCCACCACTGCTCACCAAACATCATCGTTCCACCACTGCTCCACCAAACATCATCGTTCCACCACTGCTCCACCAAACATCATCGTTCCACCACTGCTCCACCAAACATCATCGTTCCACACTGCTCCACCAAACATCATCGTTCCACCACTGCTCCACCAAACATCATCGTTCCACCACTGCTCCACCAAACATCATCGTTCCACCACTGCTCCACAAAACATCATTGTTCCATCACTGCTCCACCAAACATCATTGTTCCACCACTGCTTCACCAAACATCATTGTTCCACCACTGCTCCACCAAACATCATTGTTCCACCACTGCTCCACCAAACATCATCGTTCCACCACTGCTCCACCAAACATCATCGTTCCACCACTGCTCCACAAAACATCATTGTTCCATCACTGCTCCACCAAACATCATTGTTCCACCACTGCTTCACCAAACATCATTGTTCCACCACTGCTCCACCAAACATCATCGTTCCACCACTGCTTCACCAAACATCATCGTTCCACCACTGCTCCACCAAACATCATCGTTCCACCACTGCTTCACCAAACATCATCGTTCCACCACTGCTCCACCAAACATCGTCGTTCCACCACTGCTCTACCAAACATCATCGTTCCACCACTGCTCCTCCAAACATCATCGTTCCACCACTGCTCTACCAAACATCATCGTTCCACCACTGCTCCACCAAACATCATCGTTCCACCACTGCTCTACCAAACATCATCGTTCCACCACTGCTCCACCAAACATCATCGTTCCACCACTGCACCACCAAACATCATCGTTCCACCAAACCTCATTGTTCCACCACTACTCCACCAAACATCATCGTTCCACCACTGCTCCACCAAACATCATCGTTCCACACTACTCCACCAAACATCATTGTTCCACCACTGCACCACCAAACATCATCGGTCCATCACTGCTCCACCAAACATCATCGTTCCACCACTGCTCCACCAAACATCATCGTTCCACCACTACTCCACCAAACATCATTGTTCCACCACTGCTCCACCAAACATCATCGTTCCAATACTACTCCACCAAACATCATTGTTCCACCACTGCTCCACCAAACATCATCGTTCCACCACTGCTCCACCAAACATCATCGTTCCACCACTGCTCCACCAAACATCATCGTTCCACCACTGCTCCACCAAACATCATCGTTCCACCACTGCTCCACCAAACATCATCGTTCCACCACTGCTCCACCAAACATCATCGTTCCACCACTGCTCCACCAAACATCATCGTTCCACCACTGCTCCACCAAACATCATCGTTCCACCACTGCTCCACCAAACATCATCGTTCCACCACTGCTCCACCAAACATCATCGTTCCACCACTGCTCCACCAAACATCATCGTTCCACCACTGCTCCACCAAACATCATCGTTCCATCACTGCTCCACCAAACATCATCGTTCCATCACTGCTCCACCAAACATCATCGTTCCATCACTGCTCCACCAAACATCATCATTCCACCACTGCTCTACCAAACATCATCGTTCCATCACTGCTCCACCACATGTCTCGTGATTTAAGCCTCTGGTCAACGCGATGGCTCAAACATCTGCTCTGAAAGTCCACACTATATTTAAAATGTGCTTGAACGCTGCCAGATTTTAATATGACTAAAACTTTAAAGGTTATTATTTGTCTCATATCAACGAGCAGGAGGCCTCAGTGCTGTCAGGGTGCTGATTATTTATGTTAATTATAAAAAAAGAATAAATCTTCTTAGTTGTCTCAGATTAGACATGCTGATGGATCCTGGTGGCCTCAAATTTATTCTTACAGAAGACCTTTGTTCCTATTCTTTGTACACGAGTGCGCGCACACACACACGCACACACACACACACACACACACACACACACACACACACTTGTGCGTTTACTCTGCTGTTAAGTAGATCCACCCACCGAAAAGAAACATGGAGTAAGGAGAGTAAATGTAAAACCAGAGTGAAAAATAAACGAGTTAAAGAGACGACAAAAACCTGAGAGGAAGATGTTCGTCATAAAAACAGTAATTTACTAAAAACCGTTTACACAGAAACTTCTCAGCAAATGATCAGCGCTGCGGATGTTCAGATTAGAAATGAGGATTTAGTTGTGGTTCACCTCTCAGTTAGAAACTAAGGATTTTTCTTTATGTACAAAACTAAAAATGTACTCAAACGTTTGTAACAAACATTGAATTTCAACAGATCTCTGTCAGAAATAAATGATCGAAACAGAAACATTAAATCAAAAACTCCAGGAGCAGCAGAACGTCCAGGACGTGGCTGGATCTGAACTCTAGACTCTCTGGTTTTGGTTCTCAGTCCCAGGGCACTGAGCTGCAGTGGGTCCTGGTTCTGATCCTGTGAAACCCAGGAGTGATGCGTCAAAGCTGTCCAGGCTGCTGAAGTGTGACTGCTGCTGTTACAGCTGTGAGCCTCGCAGGTAGTCACAGAGCTGAGTGGTGAGCAGGTGTGCAGTAAAACCACTGAGCTGCACCTGTCTGGGACGAGTTGGAAACTCCAACTGTTCACAAAACAGGAAATATCAAACTGTCAAGTAATACTTTTTACAGTAATGTGGATTTTTCCTTTAATCCATTTGGAACATTCATCTGTTTGCAGACGACTCAGTGATTTCTGAACGAACCAGTTCTGAACCTCCAACTGGGCTTTTATTGACAGAGCTGTAAGAAAAAAGGTGATCGGATGAATTGATCACCTTTAGCAGTTGAATCAAATTGTTTGATTTTTTTATCAGTTAGATTAAATAATTTTCACTTTCTGGGAGTTTTGACTCAAGTTTTAAAACAGTTTATTTACGATTGTTGTTCAGTTTTTGCAGGAACTGATTGTTTCCGTTTCCCTTTCTAGTGCTTGTTTTTCAATTTATATAAGAAAACTGGGGGTGGGGAGGACAAATTTGATTTTTATACAATAAAAATAACTTTGGCTGTAGACACAGTACCTGTTTGTCCAGTGTTGAGCGTTGTTGCTGCAATGCATTCTGGGTAAACATCTGTACTTTGGTCGTGTTGTCTCAGAAATCATGTTCCTTGAGAATCCATCCATCCATCCATCCATCCATCCATTTTCTTCCGCTTATCCGGGGTCGGGTCGCGGGGGTAGCAGCCTAAGTAGGGAGGCCCAGACTTCCCTCTCCCCAGCCACTTGGAGCAGCTCCTCCGGGGGAATCCCAAGGCGTTCCCAGGCCAGCCGAGAAACATAGTCCCTCCAGCGTGTCCTGGGTCTTCCTCTGGGTCTCCTCCCGGTGGGACATGCCCGGAACACCTCACCAGGGAGGCGTCCAGGAGGCATCCTAACCAGATGCCCGAGCCACCTCAACTGGCTCCTCTCGATGTGGAGAAGCAGCGGCTCTACTCCGAGTCCCTCCCGGATGACTGAGCTTCTCACCCTATCTCTAAGGGAGAGTCCAGCCACCCTGCGGAGAAAACTCATTTCAGCCGCTTGTATCCGAGATCTTGTTCTTTCGGTCATAACCCAAAGCTCATGACCATAGATGAGGGTGGGAACGTAGATCGATCGGTAAATTGAGAGCTTTGCCTTTTGACTCAGCTCTCTCTTCACCACGACAGACCGGTACAGCGCCCGCTTCACTGCGGACGCTGCACCTATCCGCCTATCGATCTCACGCTCCAGTTTTCCCTCATTCGTGAACAAGATCCCGAGATACTTAAACTCCTCCACTTGGGTAAGGACCTCCTCCCCGACCCGGAGAGGGCACGCTACCCTTTTCCGGCTCAAGACCATGGCCTCGGATTTGGAGGAACTGATCCTCATCCCGGCCGCATCACATTCAGCTGCAAACCGCTCCAGCGAAAGCTGTAGATCACGAGCTGATGAAGCCAATAGGACCACATCATCTGCAAAAAACAGAGAAGCGATTCTAAGGCCACCAAAACGGATCCTCTCAACACCTTGGCTGCGCCTAGAAATTCTGTCCATAAAAGTTATAAACAGAATCGGTGACAAAGGGCAACCTTGGCGGAGTCCAACTCTCACCGGAAACGAGCCTGACTTACTGCCGGCAATGCGGACCAAGCTCTGACACCGGTCGTACAGGGACCTAACAGCCCATATCAATGGGCCTGGTACCCCATACTCCCGGAGTACCCGCCACAGAACCCCCCGAGGGACGCGGTCGAATGCCTTTTCCAAGTCTACAAAGCACATGTAAACTGGTTGGGCAAACTCCCACGCACCCTCCAGGACCCTGTTGAGGGTGTAGAGCTGGTCTAGTGTTCCACGACCAGGACGAAAACCACACTGCTCCTCCTGAATCCGAGGTTCGACTATCCGACGGACCCTCCTCTCCAGAACCCCTGAATAGACCTTACCAGGGAGGCTTAAGAGTGTGATCCCTCTATAGTTGGAACACACCCTACGGTCCCCCTTTTTGAATAGGGGAACCACCACCCCAGTCTGCCAATCCAAGGGAACTGCCCCCGATGTCCACGCGATATTGCAGAGTCGCGTAAGCCAACACAACCCCACAACATCCAGAGCCCTAAGGAACTCAGGACGAATCTCATCCACCCCCGGAGCCTTGCCACCGCGGAGCTTTTTAACCACCTCGGCGACCTCAGCACCAGAGATTGGAGAGCCCGACCCAAAGTCCCCAGGCTCCGCTTCCTCAGTGGAAGACGTGCCAGTAGGATTGAGGAGGTCTTCGAAGTATTCCGCCCACCGACTCACAACATCCCGAGTTGAGGTCAACAGCACGCCATCCCCACCATAAATGGTGTTGGTCGCGTACCGCTTTCCCCCCCTGAGACGCCGGATGGTGGACCAGAATCGCCTCGAAGCCGTACGGAAGTCATTCTCCATGGCCTCTCCGAACTCCTCCCACGCCCGAGTTTTTGCCTCAGCAACCACCCGAGCCGCATGCCGCTTGGACTGCCGGTACCTATCTGCTGCTTCCGGGGTCCCACAGGCCAAAAAGGCCCAATAGGACTCCTTCTTCAGCTTGACAGCATCCCTCACCGCCGGTGTCCACCACCGGGTTCGAGGGTTGCCACCACGACAGGCACCAACAACCTTGCGGCCACAACTCCGATAAGCTGCCTCGACAATAGAGGCGCGAAACATGGCTCACTCGGGCTCAATGTCCCCCGCCCAGAGATGCTCACAAGTCATTTTTTGCAAGTCCAAGTCAAGTCGCAAGTCTCTGATCTCAAGTCCAAGTCAAGTCTCAAGTCTCTGATCTCAAGTCCAAGTCAAGTCCAAGTCAAGTCCCTAATATTTGAGTGACACCGTGAATGAATGTATGCTATTCATTCGCAAACAATAGACATTAAATGTCTCCTTTTAAAAATATCCAGGTTAACATTAGATTAACACACTGACACTAAGCTTGTTTGTAGCAGCTGCTAACAACCTTTTAGGCAGTGACTGACTACACGTTACAGCTTATTTTTATCTGAATGTAGAGGCCAAAACATTACATTAAATGTCTCTCCTCAATTCAATTCAGTTCAGTTTATTTATACTGTATAGCTCCAAGTCACAAGTTGTCTCAGGGCACTGAACAGAAACAATCAAATATAAAAATAATAAGTTAACAGAAACTTTAATATAAAAATAATAAGTTAACAGAAACTTTAATATAAAAATAATGGTAACACTATTTATCTGAGGAGACTGCTTTGAGTTTAACTCCATGTTATAAAAAAGCTACAGTAGTTAGCCAGAGTTATTTCAGGATGAAATAATTTGAACTTCTGTTTGAATTTAATGCTATGAACTTTTTCCTTGAACTTTTTCCTTTTTGTTACATTTACCGGTACTATGAATTTCTCACAGGGCAGAGAGCCAACATGGAGGACTCACAAACATATACAGTATTATTATTATTATACAGTACAAATAATATTGTCCAGTGTCTGATGCTGCAGTCATGTTACTGAGCTCCCACTGATGGGCTAACCTGGTTCCACCACAGCAGCAGGATCCTCAGACAGAACAGCTGGTGGGATGTCCTGGTATCTGCAGCCCTCTCTCCATTTGTTTCTTCATGGACATGGAGCTGTGACATTATGTTGTGCCTCTTCCTCAGCAAAACGCTCCTCCAGTGGAGACTTTCTGGACAGACTGCAGGGAGGTTCCTAAACAAACAACAGGTTTATCAGTATTATCAGTAAAAAGAGATTATTAAATCATTTTTAAGACTGAGAATGTGTACAATTATTAGCTCTGTTGTTATTGCCTAACTAACCTATTCAATAATTCTTCAAACTGTGACATTCACTCATAATGGAATGAAAGAGAACATAAACAGAAATTATATAATAATGAAAACTAGAGACATTAAAACATTTTAAAAGACACAGAGAACTTTAAATGAATTAAGAATGTTAATAAGTGTTGGATTTGAGTGCAATGTAAGTGCAATCCATGGTTGAATTGAATCCACATCTGAAAAGGGATGCAACCTTTTCACAACATATGCTGTAACTGTTTTGTGGCACTCGGTTACACTGACGTATTTACCTTGGACAGTGAAACCATTTCAGGTCGTTTGTCTAAGAAAAAAAAACGAGCTAACGTTAGCATCGTGTTTGTATTTGAGCTGACTTACCGCTTTAAGCGGAGTATAACTTATTAGCTGCCTTAATGTTGGTATGAGATGTAGTTTATAGTTTATTTATTTACCTGATGGAGTCGAAGAGGTAGCGATTAGCGAAAAGTTCGGCGGAGCGTTTTGCAGACGGACCACTCTGTACTTCCGGTCGGATACGAAGCGAAAATAATCCGGTGGAGTGCGTCAAAGACGGGTCACTATTTTACTTCTCCACGCTCCTTTGCATGATAGAAAATTATTGCAAGTGCTGCACTGACCTGACTGGTCATTTTATTAAATTAGTACGCTATCGATAGCAGATGCACACTTCCGGTGGATTCTTCTTCGTTGGCTTTCGGTGGCGGCTACTTCCGGTCGGCTAACTAGCATCGAACATAGGAATCGCAAATTAATATTTTGAACGATTTCGGGAAAACCGGACAGTTAGTCCCGGTTCCGAACAATTCTCGATGCTCACGAGTCTTAAATGGCGAGTCCGAGTCGAGTTGGAAGTCTTTTGAATGCAAGTCCGAGTCGAGTTGGAAGTCTTTTGAATGCATTTGAATGCAAGTCCGAGTCGAGTCTGAAGTCTCTGTTTTTGCGACTTAAGTGCGACTCGAGTCCGAGTCCCAAACTCGAGTCCCCATCTCTGCCCCCGCCTCCCTCGGAACGTGTTCAAAGCTCTCCCGGAGGTGGGAGTTAAAGCTCCGTCTTACGGGAGACTCTGCCAGACGTTCCCAGCAGACCCTCACAATACGTTTGGGTCTGCCAGGTCTGACCGGCATCCTCCCCCACCATCGGAGCCAACTCACCACCAGGTAGTGGTCAGTTGACAGCTCCGCCCCTCTCTTCACCCGAGTGTCCAGGACATGCGGCCGCAGATCAGATGAGACGACAACAAAGTCGATCATTGAACTACGACCTAGGGTGTCCTGGTGCCAAGAGCACATATGGACACCCTTATGCCTGAACATGGTGTTCGTTATGGACAATCCATGACGAGCACAGAAGTCCAACAACAGAACACCACTCGGGTTCAGATCAGGGGGGCCGTTCCTCCCAACCACACCCCTCCAGGTCTCACTGTCATTGCCCACGTGAGCGTTGAAGTCCCCCAGCAGAACAAGGGAGTCCCCAGGAGGCGCACCCTCCAATACCCCCTCCAAGGACTCCAAAAAGGGTGGGTAATCTGCGCTGCCGTTTGGCGCATAGGCACAAACAACAGTCAGAGCCCGTCCCCCCACACGTAGGCGAAGGGAGGCTACCCTCTCGTTCACCGGGGTGAACCCCAACGTACAGGCACCAAGATGGGGGGCAACAAGTATGCCCACTCCTGCTCGGCGCCTCTCACCAGGGGCAACTCCAGAGTGGAAGAGTGTCCAACCCCTCTCAAGGAAACTGGTTCCAGAGCCAGAGCCATGCGTTGAGGTGAGTCCGACTATTTCTAGCCGGAACCTCTCAACCTCACACACTAGCTCAGGCTCCTTCCCCACCAGAGAGGTGACATTCCATGTCCCAATGGCCAGCTTCTGTAGCCGAGGATCAGACCGCCAGGGTCCCCGCCCTCGGCCACCACCCATCCACAATGCACCCGACCCCTTTGGCCCCTCCCACAGGTGGTGAGCCTATGGGAAGGGGTTCCTTGAGAATAATAATAATAATTAAGCACTCAATATATGTGTAGCACTTTGAGATTTTCAGTAATGAAAAGTGCGTTATAAATTGAATTAATTATTATTATTATTGTTCCTTGAGAATAATAATAATAATTAATTCAATTTATAACGCACTTTTCATTAGTGAAAATCTCAAAGTGCTACACATATATTGAATGCTACACACATTCATAAACCGGTGGCGGCAGACTACCATTCAAGGTGCTTTCCAGTCCTACCGGGAGCAACTCAGGGTTAAGTGTCTTGCCCAAGGACACAACGACACATGGTGCGGGTCCCGGGAGTCGAACCGCCAACTTTCCGATCGGGAGACGACTGCCATTACCACTACGCCACAGCCGCCCGAAACGACCTAAGTCAGGCTGCCATGTTGCTGTCCTTGACCTTTGACCTTTACCCTGCTGACTGAGGCCTGTGGAGTCTCAGATGGATCAGAACAGTTGGTGTGGTTCTTGTTCTGCCCGTCCCGGTCCAGCTCCTGCCGGCTGAGATTTCCTTAAAAAGAGAAAAATCTGTTAAAAAATAATGTAATGCTCATCAGTCATGCAGGTTTAACCCGGCCCTCTGAGGTCGGACCTGCAGCAGAACCTCCACACCAGGAGCAGGATCCATTCTCCATCAGCTGAGAGTGCAGCCGGGCCTCATCAGAACTCCATGAGGCCCGATTAGACAGCTTTGTGTGGGATAATGGATAATTCCTTCAAAGCCAGGTGCTGCAGGGGTTCTGGGTTTGGTCCAGCAGCACCTGGTGGATTCAGGGACATCTGGTCCACTAATGTCCCCCTTTAAAGGACTGGTTTCATGTTTAGACAGAAAAAGAAGCACATCATGAATTATTCAGAGACAACGAGAACGTTTGCTGAAATAAACACGTGTTAAACTGATGTTCAGCTGAGGAGACAGACGTCAGATCCAAAAGGTCTCCAGATGTTCTTCAGAGCTTTCACTTTCCTCACAGGACGTTGTCCTCAAACTGTTGGGATTTTATAAAGAAGAATAGAAAAATAAAGTCATGCTCCACGGGGTCGGCACAAAACTCTGGAGTCCTGCTCAGTTTAGTTGCTGTGAGTCATATTGATGCGAGACAACTTCAGGACAGTTTCTGGACCAAATCCTGTCTTCTGACCCCATCCTGACCTCTGACCCCATCCTGACCTCTGACCCTATCCTGTCCTCTGACCACACAATGAAAGTTAGCAGGTGAGTCAGATGGGTGGTTGGATGGATGAATGGATGGATGATTGGTTGGCTAAATGGTTGGATGGCTAGATGAATGGATGGATGAATTGATGGATGAATGGTTGGATGAATGGTTGGCTAAATGGTTGGTTGGTTGGTTGGATGGATGGATGAATCGTTGGTTGAATGGGTGGATGAATGGTTGGATGGATGGATGAATGGATTGATGGATGATGGATGAATGATTGGATGGATGGATGAATGGTTGGATGGGTGGATGAATGGTTGGATGGATGGATGAATTGTTTGATGGGTGGTTGGATGGTTGGATGTATGGATGGATGGTTGGTTGGATGGATGGATGAATGTTGGATGGGTGGTTGGATGTTGGATGGATTTCTGAATGGTTGGATGGATGGATGGGTGGATGACTGGTTGGATGGGTGGTTGGATGGGTGGATGAGCAGTTGGATGGGTGGATGAATGGTTGGATCGGAGGATGACTGGCTGGATGGGAGGATGAATGGTTGGATGGGTGGATGAATGGTTGGATGGGAGGATGAATGGTTGGATGGGAGGATGAATGGTTGGATGAGTGGATGAATGGGTGGATGACTGGTTGGATGGGAGGATGAATGGTTGGATGGGAGGATGAATGGTTGGATGGGAGGATGAATGGTTGGATAGGTGGATGAATGGTTGGATGGTTGGATGAATGGTTGGATGGGAGGATGAATGGTTGGATGGGAGGATGAATGGTTGGATGGGAGGATGAATGGTTGGATGGGTGGATGAATGGTTGGATGGGAGGATGAATGGTTGGATGGGAGGATGAGTGGTTGGATGGGAGGATGAATGGTTGGATGGGTAGATGCATGGGTGGATGACTGGTTGGATGGGAGGATGAATGTTGGATGGATGGATGGTTGGTTGGATGGATGAATGGATGGATGGATGGTTGGATGGATGGTTGAACACTAAGTGTTGAATAAGTTTCAAACTAAATTTCAGTAAATTTTTTTACTCTGTTCATGTTTTTGAACAAAAACAAACCTGAGTTCAGAAACACGTTGAAACGTTTCATCCATCCTGAGTGGCGATGATCAATTCATAATTAATGACATCAACATGATGCTCATGTTCGTCTGTTGACTCTCACAGATTGAACCCTGGCCTTTGTTAGAGACGTGTTTCTAATCTTTATAGTTAAACGAGTTTGTGTCACTAGTGAAGTCTCTTCCTGTGTTGACTGTAGTCATGAGACATCCAGCTGTCATCCAGCTGTCATGCAGCTGTCATCCAACTGTCATCCAGCTGTCATCCAGCTGTCATCCAGCTGTCATCCAACTGTCATCCAGCTGTCATCCAGCTGTCATGCAGCTGTCATCCAACTGTCATCCAGCTGTCATCCAGCTGTCATCCAGCTGTCATCCAGCTGTCATCCAGCTGTCATCCAACTGTCACCCAGCTGTCATCCAGCTGTCATCCAGCTGTCATCCAGCTGTCATCCAGCTGTCATCCAACTGTCACCCAGCTGTCATCCAGCTGTCATCAAGCTGTCATCCAGCTGTCATCCAGCTGTCATCCAACTGTCACCCAGCTGTCATCCAGCTGTCATCAAGCTGTCATCCAGCTGTCATCCAGCTGTCATCCAACTGTCATCCAGCTGTCATCCAGCTGTCATCCAGCTGTCATCCAGCTGTCATCCAGCTGTCATTCAACTATCATCCAGCTGTCATCCAGCTGTCATCCAGCTGTCATCAAGCTGTCATCCAGCTGTCATCCAGCTGTCATCCAACTGTCATCCAGCTGTCATCCAGCTGTCATCCAGCTGTCATCCAACTGTCATCCAGCTGTCATCCAGCTGTCATCCAGCTGTCATCCAACTGTCATCCAGCTGTCATCCAACTGTCATCCAACTGTCATCCAGCTGTCATCCAACTGTCATCCAGCTGTCATCCAACTGTCATCCAACTGTCATCCAGCTGTCATCCAGCTGTCATCCAGCTGTCATCCACCTGTCATCCAGCTGTCATCCAGCTGTCATGAAGCTGTCATGCAGCTGTCATGCAGCTGTCATCCAGCTGTCATCCAGCTGTCATGAAGCTGTCATGCAGCTGTCATGCAGCTGTCATCCAGCTGTCATCCAGCTGTCATCCAGGTGTCATCCAACTGTCATCCACCTGTCATCCAGCTGTCATCCAGCTGTCATCCACCTGTCATCCAGCTGTCATCCAGCTGTCATGAAGCTGTCATGCAGCTGTCATGCAGCTGTCATCCAGCTGTCATCCAACTGTCATCCAACTGTCATCCAGCTGTCATCCAACTGTCATCCAGCTGTCATCCAACTGTCATCCACCTGTCATCCAGCTGTCATCCAGCTGTCATCCACCTGTCATCCAGCTGTCATCCAGCTGTCATGAAGCTGTCATGCAGCTGTCATGCAGCTGTCATCCAGCTGTCATCCAGCTGTCATCCAGGTGTCATCCAGGTGTCATGCAGTAGTTTCTTCAGATCGTTCCTCTCCCTCAGCTTCTCTCTGTATCTTCTCTTTGTGATGGAGCTTTGCTGCACGATGAGCCGAAGCTGTGGATGTTTGTGAAGCTAAACGCCGGCAGAGCTAATGGAGGGTGAAAAGGTTTTTCATTCAGTCTCGCAGCATCGTGACTGAAAGTAGATCTGTTAAATCTACTGTTCCGTCTGAGGAACACCTGAGCTGAACCTGAACAGATCACACACGAGACACTTCTTTACCGTCACTGCTCTAATTGTTGCTGATGAAACCTTCAAGGCAACATCTTCAGGGTTTAATGAGGACGCTCCGCCACTTCTTCTTCTGTGGATTTAACAGGAAGTGGAGCCAGCGTGTCTTCAGGCAGCTCTCCCTCACGGTGTGTCCTCCTGGTAATTGGGGGAGCAGAGAGCTGTCGAGTGAGGACGAACGCAGGAGCGTTAACTGGTTCAGACTGGATCGACGAGCCCGGCTGGAAACTGACGAGACGTTTGTCTGTGGTTTGGATCCTGACCACTTGTTGTTTCTGCAACAGAGAAGCTTCAACACATGGCTGCTTACAAACAACATCTTACCTGCTGTAGATACGACCTCAGCTTGAATCTCATGGCCAGATGTTAGTGGAGCCCAGTGTCTTGTGAAAACAACTTCAGACTCCATGTTGCTTCTTCAGAACGTCCTGTCACACACGTCACAAGCTTTATACACAGAACGGTCCTCGTTTTTACAAAACACCAAATTAATCTTTCTTGGACTATCCAAGCCCGTCCTGTCCCCACCTGTCCCCCACCTGTCCTCCACCTGTCCCCCACCTGTCCCCCACCTGTCCCCCACCTGTC
>JBBPBX010064047.1:0-20366 GCA_038048925.1 Garcialebias charrua | reverse complement strand
TATATATATATATATATATATATATATATTGTAAGAGGGGTGAAGAGACGACACAGGAGACAGGCTGCAGAACTTCACCTTTTAATCAACTCTTACTAAACTGGCGGGAACCCGCCCAACACTGCTTTATATACCCACATAACATCCGGTCCTCTGGACCTTTCACAATAAAAGCATCCTGTAATACATTCGGTCCACTGGGTGTGAGTAGAGCCCCCTAGTGGTCCACCACACACGCCCCCCCAGAACACCCAGTAAGGTCCATCACTAGTCCCGCATTTTAGGTTTGATCAAACGACCAGAACGGCTGAACCTGGGCCCTGCAGAACCAGTCTGATGAAGTGGAGGGCTACGAGGAGGGTCTGCAGAAGATTCGGGCTCCAATGGACGTTGAGAGTTTCCGGAAGAAGGACCGCCGTCCGTTAATAATGTGGATGGAGGTCTGCCTCTGCGAGGAGCTTGGGCCGTAACAACCTGATCATCTGACATAACATGAGCTGGTTTAAGCCTATCAATACAGACAGTCTCAGTACGACCCCCTAAATCCAAAATGAAATGTTTCGGACCTGGTTGAAGAACTCGAAACGGTCCATCATACAAAGGCTGTAGTGGTGTCCTGTGTGCATTGTGTTTGACAAAAACAAATTTAGAGGACTCCAGACTCTTAGGGACAAATGACTGCGGTAAACAATGGTGTACCGGACCGGGGACACGAAAAGGGGCCTCCTGAGGTGAAAGATGGAGCAACGGTGGAGCGAACTGTGGTGAGGGTACCTCAGGTAAAAACTCACCGGGGACGCGCACAGGCTGACCGTAAACCATTTCAGCCGGGGAAGAGCTCAGGTCTTCTTTGGTTGCGGTACGCAACCCCAACAAAACCCAGGGAAGGCGGTCAATCCAGTTGTCACCGGTCAATGCAGCACGAAGTGCAGCTTTCAATGACCTGTGAAACCGTTCACACAAACCATTAGCTTGGGGGTTGTAAGCGGTGGTCCTGTGAACGTTAGTCCCCAGACCCTTGGCCATGGTAGACCAAAGCTCCGAAACAAACTGCGGGCCCCTGTCCGATGTAATGTCTGAAGGGGGGCCGAAACGTGCAACCCAGGTAGACAAAAAGGCCCGGGCCACCACTGCAGATGTTGTGGACGTCAGAGGAACCACCTCTGGCCACCTGGTGGTCCGGTCTATCATAGTCAGCAGATGAGTAAAACCCTGTGATGGAGGCAGAGGGCCTACTAGGTCTACGTGCACATGATCAAACCGCCGACTTGGGATGGGGAAAGGTTCCAACGGTGCTTTGGTGTGCCTGTTGACCTTAGCACGCTGGCATGGAACACACGCTGCTGCCCACTCCTTAACTGCTTTACGCAGACCGGGCCAAACAAACTTTGAGCTGACCAGTTTCACAGAGGCTCTAACACCTGGGTGAGAAAGGGAATGTAAGGAGTCAAAAACGCGGCGTCGCCATGAAACTGGAACCAGGGGGCGGGGCCTGCCCGTAGATACGTCACAGAGCAGGAGAGGACCTCCGTCATTCACCCGCCTTTCCTCCAACTCGAGGCCTGTGGGGCCGGACTGGAGCTCGAGTATTTCTGCGTCGCTACGTTGGTCCGCAGCCATAGCAGAAAAATCGATGCCAACGTACACGGGAGCGATCAGCACCCGGGAGAGACAGTCAGCCACCACATTGGATTTTCCAGCCACATGCTGAATGTCTGTAGTAAATTCAGACACCGCTGCGAGGTGGCGTTGCTGGCGAGCAGACCAGGGGTCAGAAATTTTTGACATAGCAAACACCAGGGGTTTGTGGTCAACGTATGCAGTGAAC
The DNA here is from genome assembly GCA_038048925.1 of Garcialebias charrua. Classification (NCBI taxonomy): domain Eukaryota; kingdom Metazoa; phylum Chordata; class Actinopteri; order Cyprinodontiformes; family Rivulidae; genus Garcialebias; species Garcialebias charrua. The sequence continues at coordinate 18,538 of JBBPBX010064047.1, read as the reverse complement.
TGGCGGCCTTCCAGGAAAAACCTGAAATGGCGTGTAGCCAGGTAAAGCGCCAGCAACTCTCTGTCAAAAACACTGTATTTCAGCTCATTGTCCCGTAGCGTACGGCTGAAAAATGCAAGCGGCTGCCAAACCCCGGAAACCTGCTGTTCTAACACAGCCCCCACCGCAACATCAGATGCGTCGGTTGTTAAAGCTATTTGCGCCGCTGGGGATGGATGGGCCAAAAGGGCAGCAGTGGCCAGTGCAGCTTTAGCATCACCAAATGCCTGTAGGCGTTCTGGTGTCCAGTCAACACTGTCGTTGGGCTTTTTCTTTTTCAGCGCTCCATAGAGCGGACGCAGCAGTTGTGCTGCCCTGGGGAGGAAACGGTTATAGAAGTTAACCATTCCCAAAAACTCTTGTAGCGCTTTAACAGACTGGGGCTGTGGGAAATCTGACACCGCCTGCACTTTGTTTGGTAACGGGACGGCGCCACTTGCGGAAATGCGGTGGCCCAAAAAGTCAATGACTGGCAGCCCAAATTGGCATTTCGCTGTGTTTACAATCAGGCCATGTGCTGCCAGGCGCTGAAAAACCTCACGGAGGTGGGACAGGTGCTGCTCAGCCGAGCTGCTAGCCACCAGGATGTCGTCCAAGTACACAAATACGAAGGACAGACCCCTTAGGACTGAATCCATCAACCGCTGAAATGTTTGTGCTGCACCTTTAAGACCAAAAGGCATGCGCAAAAACTCAAACAGGCCGAAAGGCGTGATAACAGCGGTCTTAGGGACATCCTCCACATGCACAGGAACCTGGTGGTATCCCCGTACTAAATCTACTTTAGAAAAAATGGAGGTCCCAGCCAGGTGCACTGAAAAATCCTGGATGTGGGGGATGGGATAACGATCGTTCTCTGTGATGTTATTGAGGCGGCGGAAATCCCCACATGGACGCCATTTGCCATCTGCCTTGGGCACCATGTGGAGGGGGGAGGCCCACGGACTGTTTGAGCGCTGCACGATGCCTAAACGCTCCATGTTAGCAAACTCTTCCTGTGCAATTGCTAACTTAGTAGCATCGAGGCGGCGTGCACGTGCGAACACCGGGGGCCCCGTTGTGGGAATATAATGTTCGACCCCATGTTTTGTGTTTGTGGTTGCAAAATCAGGAACAGTCAGCGAGGGAAACTCAGACAATAAACGCTGAAACACATTACCCGAAACTAAAAAGTTAGCATGCATTAAAGGCCCAGCTCCTCGCGTCTTACAAGGCAGTGACGAAAAAGACACAGCGTCGATCAAACGTCTGTTAGCAATGTAAACAAGGAGCCCGTGAGCACAAAGAAAATCAGCCCCTAAAATAGGGACCGAGCTAGCCTGGCCCTCGCCATTCCTACGCAGCTCCGCTCAATTCTCATTTCCCTTCACTGCTGGGTCTGGCATTTCTCCCATCCACAAGGATGTCTCCGGTAGGTTTTGACCGGACCAATCAGAGAACAGAAGGCGGAGTTTTGAACGACGTCGACTGACGTCGTCATTCAAAATGGCTGCCGCCACGAAGGAATTTTCAATAAAACAAGGTAAAAAACTATTATTTCTCTGCTGAGAAAAAATAGATTTCATAGCTGACGTTATATCAGAAGTGTTCCTGAGCAATCAGAGAGCAGAAGGCGGAGTTTTGAACGATGTCGACTGACGTCGTCATTCAAAATGGCTGCCGCCACGAACGAATTTTCATCAAAACAAGGTAAAAAACTATTATTTCTCTGCTGAGAAAAAATATAGTTCATAGCTGACGTTATATCAGAAGTGTTCCTGAGCTTAACAGTTCCTAAATCAATTCACGAAATGGTCAAATCTGCTGGATATTAAATAGTTTCGGTTTGATATTTTCCAAACAGCCTCGGGTGCGCTACGAAAATAAATGATAAAAAATCGAATTTTATCTCAAATGTTTCATCTAGGCCAACAGTCAGTAAATTAAAGACATATAATTACACACTGGTGGCAGAAAAAATATCCACCGAGTGGTTTCTGAGCAATTTATCTGATAGCCTGGACCTCGTCAGGCTAAACTAACAAAACTCTGCCTCCTGTTCTCTGATTGGTCCATTCAAAAATCTCCAGGAGAAATCGTTGTCTATGGCAGAGATGCCAGACCCTAGTCCAAAGCGAAGTGAAGGACATGGGTCTGGTATCAACCAGGCTAGGACCGAGCTAGCAGCTACCACAAAGTTCCACCGGAAGTCCCGTTCATGGAAACGCACAGCCACCAACCTTTCGCCAAACGTCTTGACGGGAAAGCCATTCGCCGCGGTTAGCTGCGGCCCGCAGCCTTCAGCCAACCTGTCGGAGCCAGTCGGGGGGACGAGGCTCCTCTGCGACCCCGAGTCCACCAGGAACCGCCTCCCTGACCTCGAGTCCTCGATGAAAAGCAGCCTTTCCTTCTCGCCAACGGCCGCGACTGCTAGCGGCTGCTGGCGGTCTCGTTTCCCTGCGGCTTGAAGCTGCACGGCGGGACGCACCGTCGTGCTTTGGCGCCAAAACGCGCGTGGTAGGAACAAAGAACGGGACCTGCCCGCCTGCGGCTAGTGACTCCTGCCACCACCGCTGGCTCGTCCGGCGCTGTGTGCGTCGCTCGAAACTCGGGCGCTGCTGGAGGTCCAGGCACCACCGCCTGTACCGCGAAGGTCCTCGCGGTTAGAATGATGCGGTCGGCTTCTTCGGCCAGCGAGCGGTAATCCTTCTCCTGCAGAAACGGGGAGTTGGCCAAGGCGGTTCGCACAGGAGCTGGAAGCTGGCGGAGGACGAGGTGGCGGAAGAGGAACTCGCAGTCGTCTGATCCCCGCAGGGACAACATGCTCTCCACGAGCTCGATAGCTGTTCCGTCGCCCAAACCGGAGAAGGAAAATAGTTTCTCAGCGCGCTCCGCCTCTGAGAGTGTGTAGCGCCGCAGAAGAAGCTTCTTGAGGGCGTTGTATTTTCCTTGTGCCGGAGGGTTTTGTAGCAGGCTCATTACCCGCTGGGTTGTCAGCGGATCCAGCGAAGCAACCACATGGTGGTATTTGGTGTCGTCAACAGAAATCCCGCGAAGAGCAAACTGTGATTCGATGTGGGCGAACCAGGACTGGGCCGCGTGCAGCCAGAAGTCCGGGATTTTGACGGCCACCGAAAAAGCGAGCGGGGCCGCCTGTGTAGGTTCCACAGCAGTAGACAGCTGAAGAGAGCTGGCTGAAGCGTCAGACGTCGACATATTCAGTTCACGAGGGTCACCAGTGTAAGAGGGGGTGAAGAGACGACACAGGAGACAGGCTGTAGAACTTCACCTTTTAATCAACTCTTACTAAACTGGCGGGAACCCGCCCAACACTGCTTTATATATCCACATAACATCCGGTCCTCTGGACCTTTCATAATAAAAGCATCCTGTAATACATTCGGTCCACTGGGTGTGAGTAGAGCCCCCTAGTGGTCCACCACAATATGTTTGTTTGTTTGTTTTGCTTTGGTTCAGATGATGAGCAGAAAATGACTGAATAGTAAGTTTTCACAACTTACAACTTTAATATGCCAGTTGTCACAAACTACAAACAACCCTGAACTGGTTAAATACAAAACCACATGTTAGGGTTTGAAACTAGAATATGATGCTTCCATCACAAAATAAAATCACTGAATAGCTATTGTTGCCTGGACTTCAACACAAACTTCCCTGCAACACGCTTGCAGCAACTTCATTTTTTCTCTTCCCTTGTTTCTTCACCTGGTTTGGGGGGCCCCAGCTCCATTTCTTCTACAGCCGCCCCTGCTTTCTCCTACACCAGCTCCTTTGCCTCCGTTCCTGCACTTTTTATTTCTCCATTCACCTCCACCTCCACTTTCTCTTCCTTATCACCAGCGGTGGGTGGGGGACCGGCTGCGCGCACCCCCCCTCCCCCGCCGGCAGCGGGAGGGGACCGGCCGCGCTGAAGCGAATAAAAGATAAAATCATCCAGTTTTACATAAAACCTAACAAGAACAGTTTTCTCCTTTGTGAGACAACGTGTTTGAGACTATCCGTTCACAAAAAAAAACTTAGGGGGCGGGTCCGGAGGCTCTGGGGGCCCCTAAAATTCCGGGGCCCCGGGCTCAAGCTCCTGGAAGCCCCTGCATAAATCCGGCCCTGGCTACGGCAACCCAACTAGGACATATCACCACAGGCCGTAAATCCTTGCTGATGGACGAGACCTTTGGCGCATGGCCGAACGTCCATTCAGCTTAGGAGAAAGTTTCACATCTCCCTCTCTAGCAAACTTGAGGAAGAAACAGGAAGTCAGGTTTTATAAAAGAGGGCTTGACCTACTGTGACTTGCCTCTCCCATTGGTTATCAATATCAACCAGGGAATAGGCAGGGAATTAGATGAGGTCAAGGGGGAGGAGAGACAGGTAAGTTTAGGTCAGAAGGAGAAGCCATCAATGCCATTACCCATCAATGCTTGCACAGAACTTCACCTGACTATCTAAAGGAGATTCTTGCACCATATTCATCCACCCGGTCCCTACGATCACAGAACAGTAATTTCCTTCATATTCCTCTGACCAAATTGAGGACCATGGGAGACCGAGCATTCTGTGTGGCTGCCCCCCGCCTGTGGAACTCCCTCCCTGACGACCTGAGAGCTCCACAGTCACTGGTTGACTTTAAAAGCAGCATAAAGACTTTTCTTTTTAAGCAAGCCTATTCTGCCTCCACATGATTTTATCTTTGATCTTAGCTGATATCATTATTGATTTTACTTGATTTTATCACTTGTTTTATTTTATTTATTTTTTAAGCAAGCCTAATCTGCATCCACATGATTTTATCTTTGATCTTAGTCGATATTATTATTGATTTTATTTGATTTTATCACTTGTTTTATTTTTATCTTTGCTTTGTTACACTTTGTAGCACTTTGAGATTTTTATTAATGAAAAGTGCATTATAAATTGAATTCATTATTATTATTATTATTATTAGAAGCTCAAGTGTTAGACTTCAGGCGCCAGCTTCTTGATGTACTGATTAACTTGTCTTAACACTTTTTATACAAATACTAAAGATCAACTTGACATGACCTTGGCCTAAACAGAGTCTTTCTTTATCCATTCACAAACTGAAATAAATAATCAAAATTACTTTTGAGTAAAACGTTAGCTTGCATGATGAAGTTGAAAGAAATCATTATACTGTTCCACAGTCGACCCCAATAAGTGATTACTTCAACATTAAAATGATGTGAAATAAACATCATAAAATAAAGAAAAAGATGAGCAGCTCCACACTCTCAGACCAACCTGGACTCCAGAACCAGAGGAACAGACACTGATCATCACCAGGATTATATTGACTACAGGGTTGCTTGTCTGTATTTTTATTATTATTTTAGTTCTACTTCTCATCAGAAAGAAGAAGATTAAAAAAAAAAACTCTCACACCTGAACAGAGCTCAAAAAACAAACATCTGGACTCTGAATGAAACTCCTCTGAAGATCTCACCTCCATGATCAGCACAGATCTTTATTTGAACAGAAATTCTACATCCGTCATCTTTACCGGCTTCTTCTTTTCTGGGTTGTGGGGTTCACTGGTGTCCATATAGTCACTGTGAGAGACACGGGGGGGACACCTGGACAGGTCTCCAGTCCATCAGGGACACATAGAGACTAACGAGACAAACGACCATTCAGTTATAATATTTGTTAAATTGTACAGTTGTTGTTTATAATTTATAAATACTGTAAATAAATGTTTAAATATTGTAAATAAAAGTTTTATTTGTAACAGAATGCATTCATTTTGTGTTTTAGTGTCAGTGATGAACTGATGTTCTGACCCGTCCAGAACCCAGTCTGACTGGATGATGGTTTCACTTCATCAAAGTGAACTCCAGTTCATGTTCAGGTGAGAAGAGATCCTGAAGAAACTGAGTGACATGATTGAATCTGAGGAGATTTCACACCAACTTCACTTTATTAAAGATTGTTCTGATTGTTTGATGGGAGTGGTGGCGCAGAGGTTAAGAAGGTGCGCTTGTGATCGGAAGGTCGCCGGTTCAAGCCCCGGTACCGACACCATCAAAGATGTGGGTGGGATAAGTGAAGCGGTCACACCTGTCTCCACCCTCATCTGCCCCACTCTGGGCCCTTGAGCAAGGCCCTTAACCCCCACCATCTGCTCCCCCGGGAACCCTAGATATCAGTTCTCTGCTCCACACAGGGCTGTGGTTGCTCGGTGGTCTGTGGTTGTGTCAGGAAGGGCATCCGGCGTAAAAACAACTGCCAAATCTTCGTGCGACCAGTTCGCTGTGGCGACCCCTAACGCAGGGAATAAAGCCGAAAGAAGAAGAAAGAAGAAGTTCTGATGTTTGAACAATAAAACCTCAGAGCCTCCTCACCTACAGGACTGGACCCAACCAGACCCTGTGGAGCTCCAGCTGTGTCCAGCGGGCCTGTTCTCAGAACCTCCCTCACAGCTGCAGCAGCTGGAAGGAGCTGTAACTGTGAGAAGTTTCAGGCCATGAGGAGAGAGCGTGTTGAAGAGAACAAGCTGGACTGAAGAAACGTGGAGGCTGAAGGAACGACACCTTTGTCTTGGTGTGACTTCAAGAGTCTGTTTCCACGGTTCAGAACCAGGAGACGAGGAGTTTGGACCTTCATGGAGGATCTGATGAAGTGATGAAGGTCCTCTTCATCCTCTTAGGTCCACACAGGAAGTGTGTGTCCATCTTCATGACTTTGGGGCTTCTTGCTGTTGGACTTGGACAGATGACCTCTGCTTCACCCTCCAGTTGCCCTTGGGTGGTGTTGGCTCAGGGCAGCTGGAGGGTTTAGAGCACCAGCTCTTACTTTAGTTCAACTTCTCCTTCTTGTCTCCAGTTTTTGGGACGAGTAGATGTTGTGGTGGTGGACTAGATTACACTTTGTGTGTTCCTCCTCTAATCAAGGCAGGTTGCAGGTTCAAATCCTATTTGCCCAGAGGGCCTGAAAGCGGGCAGGCTGGATGTGGACAGAGAAGGTGGAAGTGGAGCTCGGACCTCCTGGAACATTCTGGATCAACGACAGGAGAAACCCCTGGTGGAGCTTTGATGAAAGTGGATTTTGATGGAAGGAGTCTGAGGTTGTCGGGCACAGATCAGGACCAGAAACATCTGGATCTGGGACCAGAAACATCTGGATCTGGGACCAGAAACATCTGGATCTGGGACCAGAAACATCTGGATCTGGGACCACATTTAACTCTTTGGACCCTCTGATGTGGCTCTTTTACACATTATTTATTTATTTATCCTCTTTATAATGTTTCCATGTGGTGAATAAGTCATATTTGTACAGACGTGCTGTCTGGAAACTTTCTTTTCTCAGCATCATCCAGCTCCTCTCAGCTGCAGCGCCTCTGTGTGACCACATGGGGGCGCTGTAAGAGGACTGCAGCAGTCTGGTTGGTCCTCATCAGTGATGTTCTCCTGCTGGACATGATGGAGGAAACTACCAAGCAGACAGCAGCTTCTTCTTTTCTTGATTCCAGGACAACAAACAGAATCAGCTCCTCCTGTCTCGACACTGAAACATGTTTTTAAAGAGAAGCTGCAGCTCAACACACACGTGTCCTTTTTATAGATTACAGCTGTTTCACTTCACATGTTGTTGTTTCAGAAGGATGTGAAATAAATAAATATATTTTAGTTTTGTGTCTCTGAAGTGAAGGTCAGAAAAGAAGCAGAGGTCCATGAATCATGGAGGTGATGAAGACGAGGAGTCACCAGAATATAGAAGACTTGAAGAATCCAGTCCTGAATGTGACGTTTTACAAACCAGCTGAAGCTTCTGAAGGTTTTATTAACTAGAAACTGTTCAAACATCAGACTTCCTCTGAAGCTGAACACTTCTAGAGAACATTCATTTGAGGTGAAAGTTTCATCGTCAACATTTTAATTTTTGTTCACACTAGTTTAGTGTTTAGTTTGTCTTACCTACTAAAATACATTACGATATATCTTAAAATAATAAAACAATTGAACTTCACTGATCAAGTGCAGATTTATGTGAAGTTTGATCAATTAAAAATGTAAAGGAAATGTGGACACCTTGTAACAGCTGTTTACACTAACTGTTCAGAGTTATGTGATAAATGTTGACCGACCTCAATCAAAAGAATAATCTGAGTTCTTCAACAATATTCTGTTCCCCTCGCTCCAACAAAGACAAGAATCTGGTCAGTTAAAATCACAATTCAGTAACATTTATTTTCAGTTTGAATAATGACAACATGAAATTATGGCAAATATGAATTATAATAACAGTGTTATGTCAAAAGGGTAAATATTAAATAGCTTAAGACTTTTAGAAGAGGTGCTATCTAAAATTTAGGACTAAAGTTTTAGCTCTAACGTTAAAATTTAGCTCAACTTTCTCTCAGATTCATGAACTTAAATGACATGTAAGAAAACAGTTGTCACTTGTTCTCATCAGAAGGAAGATGTTTGTCCTACCAGGAGACGTCCATCTCTCATTACCACAATGGATGTGATGAAGTGAGGCAGGAGGTTCACGTTGTCACTGGAAGAGGGATGTTATTCCTTGAGGGACCACGTCTCTTCCAGCAGGCGGTTGTGCCTCATCACTCACGGGGTGTTTGAGGGTTACCAGGACTTTTCTCCATCTCTCAGCTGACTGGATCGGAGTCCTCATGGACTTCTGGGCTGGCTCAGAGCAAACTCTCCACCAGGACATCCCACTTCTGCCAGCTTCGGACAACTTCTCCCCCTGAGACCGCTCTCCAACTCTGACCTTACGTGTCAGAGAACCAATCAAAATGCAGCTACCAACAGAGTGGGTGTGAACCAGCTGCATATCATTAATTTTAATGACACCCTCCTCTTAAAATCTCAGAGGGGAACAATACGTTTGTTTACATGATACAGACAAACCTTGTTTTGTATCACACCGTTCTCTTAGAAAATGTACGTTTGGTTCCTGACACATTGAAAACAGTGGGTTACTTCCATCGTTACTACGGCAACTACAGTTCTGTTATCCCGAGGCCATGCTAGGGTTCTGTCATTTGTTGATACTGAATTCTCTTGGACACTGAATGTCTGTTCCTTGCCAGCAAAGATTAGCACAAAGGGTTATTATTAACACAGAAGGTTAATGATTATAGTCAGTCTGGAGCCAGGGTGGTCCAGGATGTCGACTCATCCTGACTTGGAGATTTAGCCCAGTGGGGTAGAAGAGATGTGTCTCTGAGGATGTTTTGTCTTTTGAGGGATGTTGGTTGGACGTTACATTCCCCCACTTGTGATTTACAACTTGGGTACCTTGTTGGTGAATCACAACTAACAGCGTCCTTGCTTTAGGAGTATTCCAAAGAGTCACAGTTGATAGTTCCAAAAATAAACAGGAAGTTGAGGGTATTCCACAAACTCCAGCTACAAGTACTTGGGTGTGCACCTGAACGACAACCTCAGCTGGAGCATCAACACCACCAGCCTGATGAAGAAAGCTCATCAGAGACTCTACTTCCTCAGGCGGCTGAGATGGAAGTTCAGTCGTCACCTCCTTCTACAGGGTGCAGTGGAGAGCATCCTGTGCTCCAGCATCATGGAGTGGCATGGAGGCTGCACAGCTGCAGAAAGAAAAGCTTTCAGGATGGGAAGAGAAACATCTTTAGCTTCAGAATAGAAGTCCACTTGTTTTGTTTTTTAACCTTCTTTTAGGTCAAAGTCCAGAAGACCTTTCTCTTCAACACTTGAACTTCTGCTTGGGTTTTGTTTCTAGTTTTATTTTTTACTAACATATTTCTGAAAATGAAAAGGATCAAATAGACGACCCACACAGCTGTTAATGAACACACTGAGATGAGAGACCAGTCTTTCCTCGGTCCTCTGGTTCTGGAGTCCAGGTGTGTCTGTGGAGCTGCTCAGCAGCTGCTGTGAAGGAAATGACAGGTTCTAACATCTGGTCTGTTTCAACTTGAATCTAATGAGTTTTGTTCATGTCAACAATTATCAAGAGTTTAATCATGAAGACAATTTAAATTCTTCTCACCAGAGACGTTCACACGACACATTCCAGAACCAGAACCATCTTCTGTCTTCACTTGACACCTGTACAGACCAGAGTCCTCCGTCCTGAGTGAGGACAGGTGGAGTCTGATGCGTCCTTCTCTGAGGACGTCTCCGTCCCTCTGGACTCGTCCTGCAAACTGTTCATCCTGAGCCTCTGACACCTCAACACCTTCATGGAGCAGATACAGGAGTGACTCTCTGAGAGGAGCTAACAAGCTGCAGTAGATGAACAGGTGTCTCCAGGATGTCTCAGGTGTGGTGGTGAAGGTCCACTCCAGGTCATGTTGTGGTTCTGCTCTGCCTGATAGGAGCTCTGGGTCACGTTCACTACAAATGTTGCTGCTGAGGAGACAGAGAGGAGCAGACACACTGACAACTGGAACATGGGAGGCTTGAAACTGCATCTACAACAAGAACTGAATGTTCTGGACTGAACCTGAAGGTCCAAACTGACCACAGAGACACGAGCTGAGGATGAGGAGCAGCACCACCCTGCACACCATCTTCATCTTCTTCATGCAGCTGGAGGACTGATGAGGAGAAAGAAGTGTCAGAGACAAACAGCGCCATCTTGTGGACAACAACAACTAGAGATTTATTAGGAGCAGCTGGAACATGGAAACTGGATCAGAACATCTGGAAGAAGCTCCCAGTTGTGACCAGTTCAAGTCAGTCAGAAAGAGTTCATTCTGATTTCTGCTCTGTACTCAGGAAAGTTCACACATCACTTCATCTCACACCATGCCTCTACAAACACCTGCAGGTTGGAGCTTCATCCTGTGACGTCACTAAGAGGGTGGAGTCAGTTTGTAGAAAGTTTTTTAAAACAAAAACTCTAAATAATCAGATCTTTTCTGTTAAATTAAGATAAATTTTAACTGTTAATGTAAATATACCTGAGACATGTTTTTAGAATCCATTTTTTGCACCGTGATAGAAGAAGTTAGAGAAACTAAACACATTTCCTGATGTGTTACAGATGTGAACTAAAAGCTGACACGACTGAATTACGTTGTAAACTTTATATTTCTATTTCTCTAACAGAAAGATCAAAAGCAATTCCTATCAAAAAATGACAAAAATTGAATAACAAGCGGACTGAAGAGTTTAAGGTCACAACTTTATAATAAATGTTGTTCAGTCTGTTCCACTGAGGAAGATGAAGTTTCCTCCACTGTGGATGAACACATGAAGATGAATGTGTGTTTTCTTCCAAAGAGCTCCAGGTTGAACATTGTAGAGCTGAATCAACAACTTAATGATGACATGTTTCCATGAAGTCTTCTAGAAGCAGCATGAGTTCAACAAGTGTCAGGAAGGACAGAAACTACTTACTGGAGGACATCTGCTGATGGACAACCAGGAGGACCAGGACATCTGCTGATGGACAACCAGGAGGACCAGGACATCTGCTGATGGACAACCAGGAGGACCAGGACATCTGCTGATGGACAACCAGGAGGACCAGGACATCTGCTGATGGACAACCAGGAGGACCAGGACATCTGCTGATGGACAACCAGGAGGACCAGGACATCTGCTGATGGACAACCAGGAGGACCAGGACATCTGCTGATGGACAACCAGGAGGACCAGGACATCTGCTGATGGACAACCAGGAGGACCAGGACATCTGCTGATGGACAACCAGGAGGACCAGGACATCTTCAGGACCAGGACTGAAGCTGGATGACAGCAACACAGACTCTCAGTTTCTGGCAGCAGCAGAAAATAACAGTTTTATTTTTCATTCATTCATTCAACCTTTATTTATACAGGCTAGCCTCGTTGAGTCACGGGGACTCATTTACAAGAGGGACCTGTCTCACTCACACCAAACAACCATCCACTCTCACACTCACACCTAGGGTCAATTTAGAGTCACCAATCAGCCTAACAAGCATGTTTTTTGGTCTGATTTGTTTGATTGTGTCTTAGTGGACTGAAAGCAGGAGCTGGATGAAGCTCTGGTCATGATGCTGGTGAAGGACTCTCAGCCTTTTACTGTTGTGGACGATCCAGGCTTCAAAGAGTTTGTGGGGAAGCTTGACCCCACATACACTCTGCCTTCCAGACAGGCTCTGAAGAAGATGGTGGAGGAGAAATATGAGGAGGAGAAGACCAAAGCCAAGGCTCAACTGCTGAGCGTGGAGGGAGTGAGCCTGACCTCTGACCTCCATGAACATGGATGCTCATCTGGCAGTAACTTGTCATTGTGTCCTGGATAATATGAAGATGGACACTTTACTTTTAGGAGTGCTGCCTTTCCCCCAAGACCACAGTGCTGAAAACATCACAGCTGCTCAGAGGTCTCTGATGGTGGAGTGGGGACTTGAGTTGAAGGTTCAATGCCTGGTGACTGATGCAGCTGCAAACATGGTCTCCACTGCAAAAAAAACTAGCCATGCGACATGTTTGCATTGCACATGCATTAACCCTTGTGCGATCTTAACATTCTGGTTACTCCCCTTGTTCTACGGGTCAAAAATGACCCGCACTACCAAAGACCCAAAATAAAGCAGCTTTATTGAACTTTAAATCCAAAATCCATTTTCCACGATGAAACAACCTGTTATTTATCAATGCATCTCAATTATTATTATTATTATTATTTTATCATGTATTTTTGTTACACAATACAAAAAGACAATCACCAGTTAACAGTATTGCACTTTTTTTTTAACCACAAACCAACTGTCAAAACAGTTTTCTATTACATAGTAAAGGTTTATTATGGCTATTATATAAATGTAAAGTAATTATTTCTGAATTATTTATATTGAAAGGGAAAAAACAGTCAACAATCTGGAACTTTTTTGTCACGTTTATTTTTTAAATATTTTTTAGGAAGTGAATTATAAAAATACTTCTCTCATAACACAACAAAAAAACAAAATGTTGCTTGATTTTGTGAACAATTTTCAACTTCTACTATATTTATCACATGTAGGACAGTATGTGAGCCCCTTCTTGTTTGCTCTGGTGATGGACCGACTAACAGATGAGGTCAGGCAGGAATCCCCATGGACTATGATGTTTGCAGATGACATTGTGATATGTGGTGAGAACAGGGAACAGGTGGAAGAGAACTTGGAGAGGTGGAGGTATTCACTTGAAAGAAGAGGAATGAAAGTCAGCCGTAGTAAGACAGAGTACATGTGTGTGAATGAGAGGGAGGCCAGTGGAACAGTGAGGCTACAAGGAGCAGAGGTCACAAAGGTGCAGGACTTCAAGTACTTGGGGTCCACTGTCCAGGAAAATGGGGAATGTGGTAAAGAGGTGAAGAAGAGAGTCCAGGCAGGATGGAGTGGATGGAGAAAAGTTTCAGGAGTGATTTGTGACAAAAAGGTGTCAGCAAAGGTCAAAGGAAAAGTTTACAAGACAGTGGTGAGACCAGCTATGTTGTATGGTCTGGAGACAGTGTCATTGACAAAAAGACAGGAGAAAGAACTGGAAGTAGCAGAAATGAAGATGCTGAGGTTCTCCTTAGGAGTGACAAGGATGGATAAGATCAGGAATGAGATCATCAGAGGTACAGCACATGTTGAACAACTGGGAGATAAAGTTAGGGAGGCCAGACTGAGATGGTTTGGACATGTCCAGAGGAGGGACAGTGGGTATATTGGTAGAAGGATGTTAGAAATGCAGCTGCCAGGAAAAAGACACAGAGGAAGGCCAAAGAGGAGATATATGGATGCAGTTAGAGAGGACATGAAGGTAGTTGGAGTGAGGACAGAGGATGCAGAGGACAGAGTGAGGTGGAGGAGGATGACTCGCTGTGGCGACCCCTGAAAAGGGAAAAGCCGAAAGAAGAAGAAGAAGAAGAAGGACAGTATGTGTGAACGTGAGAATGGGCTTTGCAGATGTGTTTCTCACATGTGCAGCACACAGCTTTTGTCTTGCAGTCCTTCTTCCAGGGGCAGAACTGGCACCTTTTTCTTTTGACTGACCCAGCTGCAGCCTTTATTATTTCTTAGTTTGTTTTTTTGTTTTGCTTGGCAGCTTGTGTGATGTGAGGGGTTAGCTGCAGATCAAGAGTGCAGGTGCAGGTCAAATGCAAGTTCTAGTGTCTTTGATGTGTGTGTGTGTGTGTGTGGGGGGGGTGTGTGTTAGAGAGAGTTTGTGTGTGGCCTTTGAACTTTTTTCTGGTGTTTAAATGCCTTTATAATTCACGGGTCAAAAATGACCCATAGGACGATCTTTGGACCCTAGTGGTGTACAGCCCACATGGAAACCTAGACAAAAACAAAGTATCACTTTTTGTAATGATGGGGTCACTTTAGGAAAAGTCATAAAATTTCAAGTTGGAAAAATATAGTTTAAGGTATTTTTTCTATAGCTAAACATGGTAGCGGGTCACTTTTGACCCGCAGGACAACACAAGGGTTAAATTTGGTGGTTTAAAAAAAAATCCCTGGATCAAACGCCTGGCCTAGAAGATCTGTTCACAAATGCACGGAAAGTGGTGACTTATTTTAGGTCAAGCACTAATGGAAAAGAAAAACGGAAACATGTGCAACAGCAAATGAACTGTGCGGTGATGAAGCTCATTCAGGAGGTGGACACGCGCTGGAACAGCACCTTTTTGATGTTGCAGTGATTGTACAACAAGAGGCAGACAGTCGGGGCAGCTCTGGCATCACTTAAGACAGATGTTCATCCTCTCTCTTCTGAGGAATATGAAACAATCTCAGCATCTCCAAGTGCTCTCCACATTCTATGCAGCAACTGTGGAACTGTCCCAGGAGAAGAGTGTCAGGTTCAATGGTGATTCCACTTGTAAAGATGTGATTTCAAGCAGCCCGGGAAGTAATACTGAGGACCACAAATGTAACAGCAACACTTCTTGGACAGAATGTCATTACAACCCTCAAAAATAAGTTTGACAACCTCGAGAGCTCAACGGTCCTGTCACTCGCCACACTGCTGGATCCAAGATTTAAAGCGATCAGATGTTACAGTCCAGAAAAAACCCAAAATGCTGCACGGAAACTTACAGCTGAATGTGCAGCAGTGGTGAGGCACACACGAGACGATCATTCACCTCAACCAGCAACAAACACACAAACTCCATCCTCCACAGACAGTTGTGAGTTGGTAACTATGAACACACACAGAAACTTGTCTGTGTTCACAGTGGCGGTTCTAGACCAGTTGTACTGGTGGGGCCTAGCTGGGGCCAGAGGTTTTGTCAGAGGGGCACGTTCATCTCGGAGAAAAAGACAGATTTGAAATGACAAGAAAGTTCATTCTCAATAGTCCAGGTATCAAATCCGCTCATTCTCAATCAGTTCATCTGGACAGTTTCTTTTTTGTAGAAACGTTTCACCCTCACTCCAGAGGGCTTCGTCAGTCAGAGTAGTCCAAAGCACACTGAAGTTAAACCACCAAGTAAACAACTTAAGTGGACCAACCAGTTTGCTGTAGCCAAGATGGTTTCTGGGGGCTTGTCCCTCGTTGACTCCTCCCAGGCAGGCAGACATGTCCAAAGTGGTTCAAGACAAGAAAGTTCATTCTCAATAGTTTCTACAAAAAAGAAACTGTCCAGATGAACTGATTGAGAATGAGCGGACAGATTTGAAATCTTACTTGACTCATTTTTTAAAGCAGTGATTAACCATTGTAACCAAAGAAAATGGTTAAAAAAATCAAATGAGAAAAATATAAAACATTTTACAGACAGTATTTGTATTGACTGAAGAAAATATATTAATAAGAAAATAAAATGATAATGAAAATAACTGTTAGGTGAAGTCTTGGTTCAGTTTCTCAGTCCAAAATTATATAACAACATTGGCTGCCCTACTATCACAGCAACTGTATTCTGCGATTTTGATGATTTCTGGCAAACCGATCAACAAATGAGTCAAGATTCAGATTTTGTGTTAGCAGGATTTAATTGTAACGAAGAAACTTATCCAACATTAATAAAACTTACCTCAGGTTGCCTTTTTGGACATGCATGAATATATTTGTAATATACACAGTACTTGTCTGTATGAAAGATGATTAATCTTCTCTTGGCGGTGCAAATTCTGCTAATACAAAACATGTAACTACTTAAAACTTTTAAGTAGTTACTTTCACCCAGTCTCTTTTTCATCACATGCTTCCAAAAGTCAACAATTATGTTTGTATTCTGCATCTGTCTGTTAGCAAAATATCTAATAAACAACTGAACAGATTTTGATTAAACTTTCAAGAAATAATCACTGAATGGCTCTCTACGACTGGTTGACTTTTAAAGTACATTTAATTCAAGATGGCTGCCACAGATAACTGAACTTAAACAACACAATATTGACTACAACTCAGTCAATTTGACAAAAAATTGAGATAAAATTTGGTGTGGTAGTAGCTGAGACTCATTCCCAAAGCATATTCAAAGGACTATTAGAATGCATAAGATCTTTCTTTAAAATTATAACGTTATTTGGAATCAATGGTGTCGGTCTCTTAGCAAAATATCTCATGACCCGCTGGACAGATTTTGAAAAAAAAATATTTCAAGAAATAATAAACGGATGTTTCTTTACTGCTGATTAACTTTTGAATACAAGATGGCTGCAGCAGGCAACTGAAATAAGCCAACTAATAAATGGTTATAATTCAGTTAATTTTGCATCACCTACCCACCCAAAACTTATGATGTTTGTTTCATTATGTTCCCAACAATCTGTTAAAAGATTTTTGGTTGGATGGTTTTCATTGTGTCCCTGCAGATTGACCCAGTATGCAAGCATCAGAGGAGTAAAGGAGGCCATCTTTGTGAAAAGAAACCGTCCATCATTAAACAGAGGTGGAGGCCTCTGGGTTCAGCTGTCCCCCTCTTACAATGCTGTTATTGCTAGTATCACTCTGCCCTCTGTGAATAGCAAACAACCATCAGGGTGCTAACGATCCATCGTCAGGCTGATGGTCCTCCTTGATCATGTGAGCAGCTGGTTTCGGCTGTCATCAGCCAACTGGTTGATCCACTGTGAGAGGGTGCTATTTATAAGACTGAGCTGAATACAGCTTCTCAGACTGAGGAAGTCTTTCGGACGAAAGACGAAACGTTTCTACAGTTTTTTTTGCTTTGTTTTGTTTTTTGAATGTCCAGAGGATCAGACTTAGCTTTTTTTAGATTTTTCTACCTGGATTATTGAGCATGCATCAGGGTATTCCAAATCAAATGTTCCAAATTTTCTAACGGCATAGTAATCTTAGTGTAGTTAAACTTTTGACTTTGAAGAAATAAAATTGCCTGAACAATTCTCATTCTTCTGGAATTTAGCAAATAGAAAAACGTTGGTAATCCTAATTGGCCTAAAACAGGTAAAGCTTATTCTGATTTCACGTCAGACAGTGTGAAAAAAGTGCATGTATCTTTTTAAATAGTGTACGTAAACTTCTGGTTTCAACTGTAAGTGTGTCATATTCAATAGTGAGGTTTTGTATCAAACAAGAATCAGTAGAAAATTATTAATGGGGAATGTTCATCTTTATGTTTTAAATCACTAATGGCTTTTATGTCTTTTCCCTCCATCAGGTTGGGACACACATGGTGGAGGATCTTGAAGATGCAGCAGCAGAGTATCTGTACATACTCAAGCTTGGGGACAGGCAATGTTGTTCCCAAGCTTTTGTTATCATAAATGGAACTGCTATGGAACATCCATTTCTTGTGGGTGCTGCTGTTGATGGCTGTTTTAAAGTTTTTTGTGTTTTTGATGTAAACTAAACAAAGTCATGTGCCCAGTTTGGGATTTTCTTCATTCATTCAACCTTTATTTAGTCAGGTAAATCTTATTGAGCCTCGAGGGCTCATTTACGAAAGCGACCTGCTACAAACTAAAGAATGATGAACAGCAATGATACAAATACATTAAACAATAAACAAAAGAAAAGTAGCAAATGTAGTAAAAACATTATAAGGTAAATGTACAAAATCCAAAACAGGAACATATCTGCAATGGTTTTTGCCAGGATTCCAACAGATTCTGAAAACCATCCAGAGAGGTCAGGGCCGAGAGCTTCAGATCTTTTTGTAAGATATTCCATGAAGCAGGAGCGGAGTAGGAGAAGGCCCTTTTTCCAAGTTCAGTCCTCACTGAGGGGACACTGCAGGTAATCATGTCCTGAGAGCGCACACTGTAGCTGCACTCACGCAAAGACATGTAGGAGGAGATGTATGAGGGCAGCAGACCAAGAAGTGATTTAAAGATGAAAATGTACCAGTGGAAGAGTCTGCGTGAGGTTAATGATGTCCAGTTAACCAGTGAATACAGGGTGCAGTGGTGGGTACGATAATCACAACCAGTTATGAATCTTAGTGCACCATGATAGACAACATCCAACATCTGCAGGGTGCTTGTAGGAGCATTCATGTAGAGAATGTCACCGTAATCAATGGAGGGAAGGAAAGTCACAGATACAAGGCGTTTCCTAACATTCAGTGTTAGACATGATCTGTTTCTGAAAAAGAA
>JBBPBX010064046.1:0-20366 GCA_038048925.1 Garcialebias charrua | reverse complement strand
CTGTACAGTACATATTGCAGATCTGACAATAAAGTTGACTTTGACTTTGACTTGACTAAGATAAACATTAACTAAAAATACAGCAAGCACTAATAGTACAAAACAATATGCCAAACAGCAGCACGAACATGAAGTCTGTGTGAGCAGATGAGCACGAATGAACACAGCAACATGAAACAGATCAGCAGCAACATGAAACAGATCAGTAGCAACATGAAACAGATCAGCAGCAACATGAAACAGATCAGCAGCAACATGAAACAGATCAGCAGCAACATGAAACAGATCAGCAGCAACATGAAACAGATCAGCAGCAACATGAAACAGATCAGCAGCAACATGAAACAGATCAGCAGCAACATGAAACAGATCAGCAGCAACATGAAACAGATCAGCAGCAACATGAAACAGATCAGCAGCAACATGAAACAGATCAGCAGCAACATGAAACAGATCAGCAGCAACATGAAACAGATCAGCAGCAACATGAAACAGATCAGCAGCAACATGAAACAGATCAGCAGCAACATGAAACAGATCAGCAGCAACATGAAACAGATCAGCAGCAACATGAAACAGATCAGCAGCAACATGAAACAGATCAGCAGCAACATGAAACAGATCAGCAGCAACATGAAACAGATCAGCAGCAACATGAAACAGATCAGCAGCAACATGAAACAGATCAGCAGCAACATGAAACAGATCAGCAGCAACATGAAACAGATCAGCAGCAACATGAAACAGATCAGCAGCAACATGAAACAGATCAGCAGCAACATGAAACAGATCAGCAGCAACATGAAACAGATCAGCAGCAACATGAAACAGATCAGCAGCAACATGAAACAGATCAGCAGCAACATGAAACAGATCAGTAGCAACATGAAACAGATCAGTAGCAACATGAAACAGATCAGCAGCAACATGAAACAGATCAGCAGCAACATGAAACAGATCAGCAGCAACATGAAACAGATCAGCAGCAACATGAAACAGATCAGCAGCAACATGAAACAGATCAGCAGCAACATGAAACAGATCAGCAGCAACATGAAACAGATCAGTAGCAACATGAAACAGATCAGCAGCAACATGAAACAGATCAGTAGCAACATGAAACAGATCAGCAGCAACATGAAACAGATCAGTAGCAACATGATGTGATTATTCTGGTTAGAGATTCATGAGTCTAACAGCCTCAGGGTAGAAGCTGTTCCGGAGTCTAGTGGTTCTACACTTGATGCTCTCTGCAGCGTTTTTCATTCTGCAGCTATGCAGCCTCCATGCCACACATTGATGCTGGAGCACAGGATGCTCTCCACTGCACACCTGTAGAAGGAGATGAGCCGCCTGAGGAAGTAGAGTCTCTGATGACCTTTCTTGATCAGGCTGGTGGTGTTGTTGCTCCAGCTGAGGTTATCATTCATGTGTACACCCAAGTACTTGTAGCTGGAGACCACTTCCACTGCAGATCCTCTTATGTTCAGTGGGGTGTGTGTTTGTTTCCTTCTGAAGTCCACAATCATCTCCTTTGTCTTCTTCACATTGATGTGAAGGTTATTCTCTTTGCACCAGCTCTCCAGGTGTTCCACCTCCTGCCTGTAGCTGGACTCATCATTGTTTGTGATGCATCCCACCACAGCTGTATCATCTGCAAACTTTACAATATGACAGCCTGGATGTGTAGCTGCACAATCATATGTGAGCAGCGTGAACAGGAGGGGCTCAGCACACAGCCCTGAGGGGAGCCAGTGCTGAGGGTTTTGGTGGAGGAGGACAAGTTGTGGATCCTCACAGACTACGGAGAAAATATTGAGGGAAAATTGAATTTTCCTAAGATTTGAGGCTGGGCTGGAGGTGCACAGTGAGAGGTAAACAGATATGCACACTCAGGTTTTATGGGTTGTAAAATGTTGTAGCTACGTTACTGTGCATAAATTAAAGATGCAACCTCCCCCACACATAACTACAAGGAGGATGAACACTTCGGCAACTGTACATTTGAATCACTTTCTAAACCAGTTTTCAACAGATTTCTTCTTGAATTTTCTGCGTGCAGAACATGACATGACATGAGGGTGACATGAAAACTTTCTCAGTTTATTACAACAACAAACACCCATGAAAATGTTGTTTTGGTTTCTGACTGTGGGTTCACTGTCACAGCAATGCATGTGGCCCGTCGCCCCCACACATGACTTGTAAACATAACCCTGTGGTAGAAGCCGACAAAACAAACCCAGAGCATGATTAGGAAACACCAGCTGACATGTTTCTGTGGTGCGCAGCGAAACCTCACGGACCTCCGGAAAACCATTCAAAACAAAATGATGTTTAACTGGTGGAGTCCTGGAGAGCGTTATAATGAAAGTCTGCACTTATTCAGCTCTCACCCGAGGCAAAACGCTGTAACGAATCTCTGTTCCTGCACATGCAGTGAGAGCTGGACTGAAAGCACAGACATGAACAGTTAAGGACCTGATGAATAATTTCCATGTGTCATTGAAGTGAGAAAAGGTGAAAGAGGGGAAGTGCAGCTCGAATAATCACAAGGATCGAAGCTATCAAACCATGGGTTTTGAGCTGCACAGTGAAGTGATGTTACTTTACAAGAAAAAACATTAATAAATGATCAGACGATGTCCGTGAAACAGTGAGAGAGAAATTAATTTAACAAGAAATAGGACAGATGAAGTCCTTCTCTGTGACTCTAATAAGTCTTGAGTGAGATTTAAGGCTTTAGGGGTTCTTTTCACCTTCCTCAGCCGAAATAATCCCGGCTCAGGCGAAAACCTTTGATCCACGGACACCAAGGTAATCTGAATCTAGATGTAAGGAAACATTTGATCGGGACACGCTGACTTCCTAACTGCTAATCACACGACAATCATTTTTACTGGATCCAAGCAAGAGGTGAAACAAAAGGACTGTTACCTAATAAAACTGTACGACAGTCTGCCATTTGGTCATTCCTGATGGAGATACTCAGAGGACACACAAAAAAAATTGGGTTCTAACTGAACCTTTTTCATTGCAACTGTGTGCCATTAAAATTTACAACCAACTCCACAAAGCAGAGCGGCTGATTTCCATCCATATAGCATGCTCCAGTTTTCTATCTGGGAAGAAATCACACAGGAAAGCTTAATTTAACTGGTTCAGAAGAAGTTATTAATTTAAAGGAATAGTTTGGATTTCCTGAACTTGGGTTATGTGAAAAAGTTATAAATAATCAATAACCTAACTGTTATTGAAAGCTGTTTGATTGACCTCAGTTTGGAGTTTAATTGGCATGCTAACTGCAGGGCATGGCCAGTTTAAATCTTAAAACAACTCTTGTCTAAGATAATTTGCAAAACTTGTTTTACATTTACCTTATTTATAATGGTCCAGAGATTAACAGGGTCTTCTGTTTAAATAACCCATTGATACCTATATGTAAATAATTGCACAGTGCAAAAATGACAGTGATGTTTGTATGAACCACTATGATTTTATTTTATTTTGAGGAGTAGTTTTTTTTTCAGATAGCAGAAATCTGGGTACCACTTTACAATAAGGCTCCTCTTAGATGGCTAATAAATAGTTTATAGATACATTATTGTTTCCTCTATAAGCTCTTTATAAATTATTATTAACTGCTTATTGTGCATTAACTAAGGCTGACAGAGAGACTAAATAGAGTCAGAGAGTCAGAGAGTCTTTATTGTCATTTGCACCGCATGTAGTACGTACATGTGATGAAAACGAGATTATGTACACAGGGTCCCAGTTACATCCAACAACAAATGCAAGAGAAAAACAATAATAACATCTAGGATTAACTAAGAGAAACATCAACTAGTAATACACTAAGCCCTAATGTAGTAGAAAAACATTATTATAAACATATAATGAATAGATAAATAACAAATAGTGACAAATAGTGAGCCAAATCTATTCACCTATATTTAATCTAGAGTTGTTATATTAAACATTTCAGACTAAGTTACTACCTTGTGAGCACAATAAGCACTTGTAATCCTATTTCTTTAGCATAATGTTGTACCCTGATGCACCCTAATGTTGTAGTTTATAACTGCACTATAATTATCTACAACTAATATTACGTCCCTAAAAAATTTGGTTTAAAAATGCTTATTGTACTTACAAGGTAGTAACTTACTTTGCAATGTGTAATATAACAAGTCTAGATGAAATTTATAGGAGAACAGATTTGGTTCACTATTTGTGACTGGCCATGGCAAAACCAGGAACAAGTCTCGCCTGGGTCATTTTGAGGTATTTATAGAATCTGAAAGTGTGGGTTCTAATCTATCCAATGATGCCAAACACATGGCACTAAAAAAAATGAAGAAGATACAGCCATTTCAATGTTGGCAATCTGCAAATAAGATTAGGGAGAAAATAGGCCTCAAAGTTTTAGAAGAATGTCCCCATTCCAGAAGCATTACCTGGGGGAGTTAACAATTGCTGTTCATTTACATTAATTTGTCTTAACCCCAACCCCCAGCACTGACAGTCAACAAAGACTCTGCCTACGAAGGTGTGCATAACTTCAGCTTTGCTGGCAAAATTACTTTTGATCTTTAAAAAAAAGAAAAAAAGTATTTTATGTTATTGTGACATGTTTTACACATTAATAATGTTGATTGTTGTGTCACAGAGTTATTGTTACAGCCCACCCCAAAAAATAAGGGTCACATCTAAGGAGGACACAGAAACTGAGTAAACTCAGGAGATGCTTATGTTGCATCTGATGAGGTTAGAAAGGGGAAAACCAAAAGAAAATAATGCTTTACACACGCCAAACTCCTCCACAGACTTATTTTAGAGATGTCACACAAGGTTTTGGTGTTGGACATGACTTTTGTGTCATCAGGGCAGAAAGGCCTTGTCTTTGTATAGGTCTTTTTTACTAAGCTTTTGTGGGCTGGTCAGTTTCCATCCATCCATCCATCCATCCACCCATCCATCCTTCCATTTAAACAATGTATTTCAAAGAAAGAAAGATAAGATTTTTTGTTTCACCAAATAGATATTAACATAAAAAAATAAATTCTAAAGATAATCTTACATAAAGATAAACAAAAACATTTTAGAGCAAAATTATCTGGAAAAACAAGACTATTTTAATTAAACATGCTGCTCGATTCAGCTTTTTTATTCCTGATGACAGCCAGCTGGCAGCAGCGTGAACGGCTGATCCATTTGATCCTAACTGTACATTTTACCTTTTCAAACGGCCAGTTGAACCTGCATAATTGGTGCACCATTATCGTGCTTTAAATTAATTAATTTAAGTGATTGCGCAATGCGCGGCTGGACACAGACCACGGCTGGAGCGCATTGCGCGGTGATTACGCGTGTCTGCTTTGTCTAATGAAATAAAGATAGTGGATGGATGGACGTATGGATGGATGGATGGATGTATGTATTATGGATGGATGGATGGAAACTGATTTGCTTGCGAACGCAGTAAAAGCTTTTTTTTCTCGAGTCGGTCGGAAAAACAGCTGACTGCTCTGACAGCTTTGATCGGCTTTATTTTCCTTATTAAATAAGGAAAATAAAGCCGACCAAATCCACCATGTTACGTTACAATCCTTGAATAAAACACCAACTATTATTTAATGTGGTGTTTGGTGTTCTAAAAAAAAAAGAAGAAAAATAGGTCTTCACCCCTTCAGAAACTGAAAGTATTCCTGCAAAATGCCTTTTCTTTTTACTGGGCAGCCTAGATGTTAAGTTAATTAGCCATGTGTTTCTTTCAAATCTGCACATCATTGGCCGAAACCAATAACAAAGCTCCGATACCAGCCAAACAAGTCCGCATGTTAATCAGCTGTGAGTGTCCCCACCCCCATACGCAAATCCCTGCGGCTTGTTTTTACTCTGAAAACAAACTGATTTCTAACACAAAGTTTATCAGTTTAAACACTTCTAAAGTGTTTTTTAAAGCATGGGATGGTTTCTTCACAACTTCAACTAGTATATTTTGCAAAAAAAAACGATTTTCACTAATTTCTCAGAACTTGAAGGTTTATTGATTTTTTCTCAGTTAGAGTGTGCGCGACTTGTTCCTGGTTTTCCCGTGCCGCGCCACATTTGGCAAGTGTTTATAGAGGAATTAATAATGTAACTATAAACTATTAGCCATCTATAAGGTGAGCCTTATTGTAAGGTGGTACAGAATTCGGATTTAAAACAGGGAACTGTTCAAATTAACAGTTAGCTTTCTCTGCTTGTGATACGGATCGGTCTTCATCTGGTAGCATCAGTATGTGCTGTTAGCTACGTCAGCAGTTAACAAACAAAACTGCCCTTTCAAAGCCATTTTTGTCTAATGTGACACACCTACATTTCTTTAGTTGTAAATATTGTTAAACTGGGTTCAGAATCTCAAAGAAAATGGGCCATTTTTTAAAAAGCTACAAGCGCTTGAGGCAAGTCTGTTCCTT
This sequence comes from Garcialebias charrua, assembly GCA_038048925.1. Taxonomy (NCBI): domain Eukaryota; kingdom Metazoa; phylum Chordata; class Actinopteri; order Cyprinodontiformes; family Rivulidae; genus Garcialebias; species Garcialebias charrua. The sequence continues at coordinate 13,902 of JBBPBX010064046.1, read as the reverse complement.
ATATGGTACAAAATCACTATACTGTACACCATATGTTGACATTTATTTCATGCAAAATTAATATGGCATTGACAAGGGCAGCTATGCGGTCTCTCAAACAGGTATCTACTAAAGGTAAGATATTGACTGATCATTACATCTCCATTAAACTTCACAAATCAATTAATAAATAAACAACCCCTTTTAAAAGGTAGATAATCTAAAAGTTAGGATGCAACTTCATCTTCAGGGTCTATATTACAGATTTAAGTAGTTCAAGTGACTACAGATTACTAGTAATATTGTAATATGTGTCACTACTTTTGCTTGATTTACATTTTTTGGTAGCAACAGAAAGTTAACAGCATTTCTCAATTTGCAAAACTGAAATGTAAACAAACAAAAATAAGCATGATGAGACTTGGAACTGACTTTTTTCTTTGCTCTTCCTTATATACAAACCTGTTAGAAGCCAGCATTTAAAGGTACTTGATCTCTTCTTTCAGCCTTATGATCACCAGTGATATTCACATAAACACATTTGCAGCCAAAACTTCGTACCACGCTTATTTTCCCTTATGCATAATAAATAAACTGCAGCCGAGAACTTACGCCTGCTTCCAACTGCAGATTGTGCTCACCGAATGACACATAAGCAACAACAGATGCAAAACTCTGCAGGATTCCTNGCAACTATGGAGACATGTCCGTAGATGCCCTTGTAAGCCAGAAAATATGGATATGGATAATCCACCTGGAAGAGCCAAAGTGCTGAGTTTGGCTTTGGCTAAAGAGTCTGCATTCTATCATGAAATCTGAAGTGGTGTTTGTAAGATCATTAAAAGTATGAAACCCGACGATGTTACCTCAGCTGTGAGAAATGACCTGTGTATTATTCAGTTTGCTCAGTCACTCCACAACAGACATGGACAAGACCCCTCAAAATACGACTACATGCGACAAAAGCTTCATGAAGTTGGCCGTTTGTTGATATGTCTGCGCACAAAATATGCAATACATAACCTAGAGGATGCTGTGAAACCTGCTAACTTCCAGAGAGTTGTGCAAGCAGTAAAGACTGTGTCAGGCTTTGATGAAGAAACACGTTCATACAAAAAAACAAGCCTTGCCATAAAACTGGGACATACACTGAACAAAATCTGTAACCTTGTTCATTGCCGAGCACTCATGGCAGAAGATGAACAACTGATGAAGTCGTCAGACGCATTCAAAAAACTGTGCTCATCAAAATGGTCAGAGATGGTGTCTCATAGTGCCCTTAGCACTTAAAATCATGCCAAATACAATAGGCCATTAACATTACCATTCACTGAAGATGTTAAGCTTCTGCATCAGCATCTGAATAAATCAGGAGAAAATGCCTTTAACACCTTGAAAGATGAAGCCAGCCCCCAGACTTATGCAGAACTTGCAAAAGTTACACTTGCATAGGTCATTGTGTTCAATCGTAGACGAGCAGGAGAGGTTTCAAAGATGCACCTACGAAGTTTTATGGAGCGTGACACCACCAAGCTCCATGATGATGTTGCCATGGGTTTGTCAACGGTTGAACAGAAGCTCTGCAGCCATTTCACTCGGGTTGAAATCATTGTGAAAAGAGGCCGAAAGGTTGCAGTTTTACTCGCACCAAATGTGGTGGATGCACTGACTTTATTGGCAAGTAAGAGAGAGACATGTGTTGTTTTACAAACAAACTTATTTCTATTTGCAAGACCTAAATCAATGAGTCACTACAGAGGACAGGACAGTCTGCGTGTTCATGCAAGCCAGTGTGGAGCATAGCACCCAGAGTTCCTCAGGTCAACACAACTACGGAAACATGTAGCCACGCTCTCACAAGTCTTGAACTTAAAAAACAATGAACTTGACCAGGTTGCAGACTTCTTGGGCCATGACATCCGTGTTCACAGGGAATTTTACAGATTACCAGCTCCCCCAACACAACTGGCAAAGATATCCAAGCTACAGGTTGAAAAAAATATGGAGGAACTTTTTTTTAAAATAAAGTATTTAAAAGTGTAACACAGATTTATACAATATTAATACATAATACAGAAAGGTACATACCCCAGATACTGGTAGCATACTGGTTATTTAACCAGTATGTATATTTTGTACCAGACTATTCTATAAAATGACATGTTATCTTGTACTCAATTGGTATGTACCTGGTACCTATGCAACCTGGCTTTATAATGAAATGACTAATAACCTAGTTGCCTGGTATGTACCGAGGTCTTTGTTACAATCAAAAAAATGTGTTCAATAAAAAAACAACTGGACTTTTATTTGTAGCAGAAGACGTTTCGCCCTTCATCCAAAAGGCTTTCTCAATTCTAAGAGAAGAGACCTGTCCAGGTGTCCCTGTGATGGACTGGAGACTTGTTATTATTATAACTTGTCAGTTATTATTATTATTATTATTATTATTATTATTATTATTATTATTATTATTATTATTATTATTATTATATTACTTAAAAATGTGTTCCTGTGATGGACTGGAGACCTGTCCAGGTGTCCCTATGATGGACTGGAGACTTGTCCACGTGTCCCTGTGATGGACTGGTGACTTGTAAATGTGTCCCTGTGATGGACTGGAGACTTGTAAATGTGTCCCTGTGATAGACTGAGACTTGTCCAGATGTCTCTGTGTCCCCCTTCAATGTAGCCAGTCCAAAGTTGGACAGATTCTGGAAAAAGCAGCAATATCTGATCCTAATATGTCAGACACAAGTTTCCCTGTTTTTCCCAGCACTTCAAAATGTTGCTTTTCTCCTGACACAAGGAATATTGGAGAAAACACATTTAAAACATAAGGCAAAGCAGTCTGCATTCTATCATGAAATCTCAAGTGGAGTTTGCTATTTATGAGACTGAGCTGAATGCAGCACCTCAGACTGAGGAAGTCTTTATTTAGGGCCTTGTCATCAAATTTATCAGTGAACTTAAAAGGTATGTGGAGCTTTATTAGTGTTAACAAAAAATACAATTTTTCCTATTTATATAACTAGGTTGAGGAATCTTAGCAAATAAATCCTTTGCAAAATATGACTTTCTTTTGGAATATCGAGGTGAACTGATCACCAAGGAGGAATGTGAGAGGAAGCAACAGGTTTGCAATGAATCGATGAAAGTGTTTTTGTTTGAATTGTACTTTGATGTAAAAACTGTAAAAAAAACTTTGTCGAGGAAGTCTTCTTTTATAAGACTGAGCTGAACATAGCATGTAAGACTGAGGAAGTCATTCGTCCGAAACACGTCTTCAGTCTGAGGTGCTGCATTCAGCTCAGTCTTATAAATAGCACCCTCTCACAGTGGATCAACCAGTTTGCAGGTCCTCCTTGATCATGAGAGCAGCTGGTTTTGGCTGTTCAGCAAACTCGTTGATCCACTGTGAGAGGGTGCTATTTATAAGACTGAGCTGAATGCAGTACCTCAGACTGAGGAAGTATTTATTTATAAGACTGAGCTGAGTACAGCATCCAAGACTGTGGAAGTCATTTGTCCGAAAGGTTTCCTCAATCTGAGATGTTGCATTCAGCTCAGTCTTATAAATAGCACCCTCTCACAGTGGATCAACCAATTTGCTGATGACAGCCAAAACCAGCTGCTCTCATGATCAAGGAGGACCTGCAAACTGGTTGATCCACTGTGAGAGGGTGCTATTTATGAGACTAAGCTGAATGCAGCACCTCACACTGAGGAAATCTTTATTTATAATACTGAGTTGAATACATTATCTCCAGACTTGGACAAAAGACTAAACATTTCCAGTTTTTTTTTTTTGCTTTTCTTTGTGTTGTTTTTTTGAATGTCCTGAGGACCAGACTTAGCTTTTTTGATTATTCTACTAGAATTATTGAGCATTCATCAGGGTATTTTAATTTTAGTATGTGTCTTGTTCAACAAGCTTTCTAGTGTTTTATGTTTTCATGTAACAAATGTGATGCCCTGTGATAAACTTGCGAACCGTGAAAGGTGCACCCCGCCCCTTGCCCTATGATTGCTGGATATGGGCACCGGCGACCCCCGTGACCCAAAATGGAAGAAACGGGTAAAGATAATGGATGGATGTAGAAAATGGGCAATGTTTAGGCTGATGGTCCTCCTTGATCATGTGAGCAGCTGGTTTTGGCTGTCATCAGGAAGTCTTTATTTATAAGACTCAGCTGAATACAACATCTCAGACTAAGGAAGTCTTTATAAGACTGAGCTGAATACAGCATCTCAGACTGAGGATGTCTTTCGTCACTCGTAAGTTAGGGATAACCTGTACTTTACAGTGGGTTGTGGTGAACCGTGTAAAAAAAGTACAATTTTGTTTTAGAAATATGTACAAGTTTATAATGTTAATGTTTTATAATATGTAAATATGTCATCTCAGACTGAGGAACTCTTTCATCGCTCGTAAGTCGGGGATCACCTGTACTTTACAGTGGGTTGTGGTGAACCGTGTAAAAAAAGTACAATTTTGTTTTAGAAATATGTACAAGTTTGTAATGTTAATGTTTTATAATATGTAAATATGTCATCTCAGACTGAGGAACTCTTTCGTCGCTCGTAAGTCGGGGATCACCTGTACTTTACAGTGGGTTGTGGTGAACCCTGTAAAAAAAGTACAATTTTGTTTTAGAAATATGTACAAGTTTGTAATGTTAATGTTTTATAATATGTAAATATGTCATCTCAGAAGTCTTTCATCGCTCATAAGTCAGGGATCACCTGTACTTTACATTGGGTTGTGATTAACCCTGCAGAAAAAGTAAAATTTTGTTTTAGAAATATGTACAAGTTTGTAATGTTAATGTTTTATAAAATGTAAATATGTCATCTCAGACTGAGGAACTCTTTCGTCGCTCGTAAGTCGGGGATCCCCTGTACTTTACATTAGGTTGTGATTAACCCTGCAGAAAAAGTAAAATTTTGTTTTAGAAATATGTATATAATGTTAATATGTTTTATAATAATGTAAATATGTCAACAGAATTTAAGTTTTTATTTTATTTTATTTGAAACATTTAAGTTTTATTTTATTTTAAACATTTGAAGATTTGTTAGTGAATATAAATAAAGTATGTGCCTAATTTGTTTAATAAAATCAGTTCAAAAAACTGTTCTCCTAATGCAGTGTCCTGTCACATTTGTGTGTTTTATGTTAATTTTATGTTAAGTAGGCGGAGTTTAAATGTCCCTTTAAAGACCCCATAATGCATGTTTGTCCTCCTGTCACATTTGTGTGTTTTATGTTAATTTTATGTTAAGTAGGCGGAGTTTAAATGTCCCTTTAAAGACCCCATAATGCATGTTTGTCCTCATAAACCACATTTTTTGACGTCCTTGTAAACCACACTGGAGTCTGGGTGGTAAAACGTGCTGTGAAGCTCCTATCGGAAAGCTAAAGTGACCCAAATTTTTTTCAAAATTTTTAGAGTGCTCTGAGCTTGGTCCCAGGTCGCTAGGACCTCGGGAAGGGGTAGACCCCGTATTACACCTTCGGGCGGGTTTGGCGAAAAAGTCCGGCTAAACCACATTGACAAACCTGTGTGTGTGTGTGTGTGTGTGTGTGTGGCACACAGGCTAGAGAAGGTGAGCCTGTGATCGGAAGGTCACCAGTTCAAATCCCTGGTGGTTGAGTCAGGAAGGGCATCGAGTGTAAAGAGCTGGAAGTTTTTACAAAACTGATTTTTTCAGTTCATGAAGTCAGAATGGGTCAGAGCCACAGACAGTTGGAAGCGTGGATAAGTGTGAACTTGTAAATTCATTGATCTTCTGTGATTATTGGCTGTTCTCCAAAGCTTTGTAAATACATAAAATGAAGCCTACACCTGGTTGTTTTGGGAATCTCTTTTTGACAGACATATAGATATATATATATTTTTTCCATTTACCCTTTATTTATCCAGGTAGTCTCATTGAGCCATGAGAACTCATTTTCAAGAGAGACCTGTTAGGGAGCAGATGGTGGGGGTTAAGGCCCAGAGTGGGGCGAATGAGGGTAGAGGCAAGTGTGGGTGTTTCACCTTTTCCCACCCACGTTTTTTTATGTTGTCAGTACCGGGGCTTGAACTGGCGATCTTCCGATCACAGGCCCACCGTCTAACCACTGTGGCACTGTGTACACTGTATATATGTTCTGGGTGGGTTTTCAAAGGTTTACTTTGGCATACAACATCTTTCCACAGGTAGCAGGTTTTAATTGCCAAAGGCTTCTAAATTTAATGCTATTTCATTTTAAAAGCATGATGATCTACAGAACAAAAACTTCACATTTTTAGGGCACACAAGATGTGCGGATGCTGGCAAGTGGCACAAATCACGTTCAGGCCTTTATTCACACAAATTTGTGTGTTTTTCCCTCAACAAATGTGCAATAAGCTTATCAGATCAGAGCTGAAAGATCTTGGGTCCAGAGCCTGAGCCAGTGTTGAAGGCAATTACTATCACAACGTCGTCACAACGCACAGACAAAAGGCAATGAACGAGAAAAGGACCAGGGAACAGCCACCTCAACAGTACCACACTATATTTCATCCCGGTGTGATTGTTGGGTGATTCTAGGATGGGGAGACCCTTTTTGCATCAGTAAATAAATCAGACATTCAAAGCCAGCAAACAGGAACTACACCAGTCAGTCATTTGAGTTCTGACGGGATGAGTTTCCCTCAGGCACACATGATAGGTAAACATGTCAGGCTTTGTATTTCTGCTGCCCATCAAAGTAAAATCTTTCTTACATTTGCATCCAAGATAGACTTGTTTCATAAGTTTATAAACATGAAATTGACACACTGAACCTGTGCTAAAATGGTAAAATTGGAATAAACAAGGCCATTTTTAAAATGTAAGGTTACACCACAACTGAAACAAATTGTTATTTCATGTTAAGGTTGATGAGAAGCTTGATATCAGCAGGAACTGTTTGCCTAGCTCAAGCACCTGTATAAGCTCCAAACTGAGGAAAAATAATAAAGTCCTGCACTGTCTCGGAGCAGTTTCCAAAGTAAAACAGTAAACTTAAAATTGCACTTAAAATGAACTGATTTGTTGAGAAAAGGTGGAACTGATATGATGATAGGTAACTGAAAGTTATGCACCATAACTCATGTTCCCTGAAGGAAGGGAATGAGGTGCAATATACTTGCTATGGGAATTGCGCCCCCTCGTGATTACCTGAAGGAATATACTCACGCCTTTACGGCTAGGGACGTCACCGCCGTGCCAGAGGCCCCGCCCTCTGGGTACTTAAGCGGCTTGCGCCCCTCCATCTTTCTCCAAAATTGCACTTCACCGAGCTTTCAGCATTGAAAAGGGCCAGATATGTTGCACCTCGTTCCCTTCCTTCAGGGAACATGAGTTATGGTGCATAACTTTCAGTTCCCTTTCAGTCGGTCTCTCTGTGCAACATACTTGCTATGGGAACGTAATCCATTCACGCCCTTGAAATGCTCAGCAAAGTACAAGTGAGAACATCCGTCCTAAAAGACAGGCATCTCCCAGCTACTTTCTGCAGGGAATGCAGAAAGCATATGCTAAGAGGAAAAAATGCCAAATGCAAGAAACACCAACGTGATGTTTACACTAGGCATATATATGTATACACCAACTAGACAGCTTAAGCGTGCCCCATCAGTGTGAAAACTTATCATCCCCTTTTCCCAATGGAACATTCCTAGAAACAGGAGGAAAAAATGGACCCACCACGTCACAAGAAATTGGGTGACAGATGTAGAGGTAGAAAACCCAAGCCACGCACAGGGTAACCTCTCAGGTCCTTGTTAACTTTGTTCTTAATGTTGTTGTTGTTTGTTTTGGGACAAAGCAACCAAAGCCTTAAGCTCTCAGCCAGATCCCTTCGGATGCCAGGCTGAAAGTTGCCATAACTCTGGACGTGGGTGTAGAAGCTGCCCATGCGCCTGAGTCTGTAGGTCCCTGTGAGAAAGCAATTGCCATGGTATCCCAGATAGCATTGAATCAGCTCCGGGAACCACGTTTTCTGTGGCCACCTGGGGGCTATGAGAATCAAGGAGAGAGCTCCCTGATGTACCCGTTCCAATGTCGCCCCGATCAGAGGGACAGGTGGAAAGGCATAGTAGAGCACCCCTGCAGGCCAATCATGTGCCAGAGCATCCATACCCAATGGAGCGTCTGCTTCCCTCAAAGAGAAGTAGAGGTCACAGTGTGAGCTAGCCCTGCAGGCAAACAGGTCCACAGAGGCTTTCCCAAATTGTGACCAGACCTGTTCCACAATCCGTGGGTTCAGGCTCCATTCTGACGCCAAAAGAGGTCCTCATGAAAGGGCGTCCGCTCCATAATTTAGTTCACTGGGGACATGAGTCGCCCTAAGTGACAAGATTCTTGGAGCACACCATGTGAGCATCCTCTGTGCCAGTCCTAGGAGGGCCTGGGACCTTGTCCCTCCCTTTCTGTTGATGAAGGACACTGTGGTCCTGTTATCTGATTTCACCAGGATGTGTTGTCCAGCAATAAGACCTTTGTTGAAGAAGTATTTTAGTGACAGAAATATGACCAACAACTCCAGGAAGTTGATATGTAATCTTGCTTCCTGTTCATTCCAAAGGCCGCGGGCGTTCTGATTTCTACAGATCGTCCCCATCCTGTTTTTGAGGCGTCCGTCGTGATGACCACACGAGATGACACCCTTCCCAATGAGACCTCTTCCGTGAAAACGGACAAATCTCTCCAGGGTTCCAAGGCCTCCAGGCACTCTCCTAACCTTCTCTGCCTGATTACGAACAAGATTTCAACAGAAGGCAAGGCACGGGGGGAGCCGGTCCATCCTCACAGAGTGACGAAGAGGATACACCATGGATTCCTGTTGGATGGTGTGCGTCTCGCTCTCTGTGCTGTGCTCTGTGGAGGAGGTGAAGAATTTGGATTATATTGGATTATGATGGCAGCGCTTTGCTTTTTGGCGTTTTGTGGAGCACTGGCCTATCGCAAATGAGGGAGACTTCAGCAGGACTTAATGCCTGGAGCACCCGACGTCTGGTCTGCGCGGTGACCTCGAGAAATCAGCTGTTTGCGAGCTTATCCGGAAGGTGAACAGATCACCCACTCGGATTGGGACTCTGGACACTGTACTGGTCAATATCTGAAGTCAGAGCTTGGATCAGTGGAAAAAAGTCCCGAATTGGATCATATTTGGAACAGAGTTGCCCTTACAGACTCAAGGCTGCAGAAATTACAATGTGAGCCTGAAGTGAAAATATTTGTCATTCTCATCTGACTCCCTTGGAAACAGCCTTGGAAAAGGCTGGATATCTAATTTCTCCTGAGACGTGTTTTACTGAGGACAAACAGCTGCTCCTCTTGTCTTGTCCGCTACCCCCCCCCCCCCCCCGAGAACTTTTCTATGAGCGTTATCGGAGGTCGGCTGGTTAAATCTCAGAATGTTGCTATCTGGAATGTCTCATGGACAGAAGTCTCGCTGCCTCAGTCTCAAAATGCAACATGTAACGGTCTTAAATGTGCTTCTGGTATAGTTTTTACTGTCTCATCTGGTGTCTTGGCAGACAAAATGTGATACATCTTTTTTAATACCAACGCTGTGACCCTCATGGTACTTTCCTTGTTTTTCACACCTTTGACCTTCATCCCGATATGGATGAGAGAGGCCGCGCTACAGAACATAATGTGATTTGATGTCTCATGTGGTCTGAATAGGCAGCAGCTTCACACACTCGCCCTCTTCCGGATGACTGCGTACACATTCACGCTGTATTGGTGAAAACTTGTGCAATGTTAACACTACTTTGACTAAGGCTGCGCTTTTTTGCGCAAGTGAACTTGGCTTCTGAATCCCCCGGTCCCTTTCAGTGGGCTATATAATGTCGATTCAAATGCTAATGACCCTACTAAAGACCCATTAATTGTACACCTACCCCCCCACCCCCTACCCCTCAGTCCAAAATCCTTGGATCCAGTGCAGGCCTTGTATAACACATAAACATTTATCGCTGCCAGGTCAAGCATGTTGTAGAACACGGCAATGGGCCGCACCGTATATAAATGTGCAATCTGGTCCATTATACCGGTATGTCAGTTGACCTCAGGTCATGTTACCTGTGTCGGTCCGGCAGTTTACCTCAGGTCATGTGACCTGTGTCGGTCCGTTTGTTGACTTCATGTCGTGTGACCTGTGTCGTTTTGTCAGTTGACCTCAGGTCATGTGACCTGTGTTGGTCCGTCACTTGACCTCAGGTCATGTGACCTATGTCGGTCCGTCAGTTGACCTCAGGTCATGTGACCTATGTCGGTCCATCAGTTGAGCTCAGGTCATGTGACCTGTGTCGGTCCGTCAGTTGACTTCATGTCGTGTGACCTGTGTCGGTCCGTCAGTTGACCTCAGGTCATGTGACCTATGTCGGTCCATCAGTTGACCTCAGGTCATGTGACCTGTGTCGGCCCGTCAGTTGACCTCATGTCTTGTGACCTATGTCGGTCCGTCAGTTGACCTCAGGTCATGTGACCTGTGTCGGTCCGGCAGTTTACCTCAGGTCATGTGACCTGTGTCGGTCCGTTTGTTGACTTCATGTCGTGTGACCTGTGTCGTTTTGTCAGTTGACCTCAGGTCATGTGACCTGTGTTGGTCCGTCAGTTGACCTCAGGTCATGTGACCTATGTCGGTCCATCAGTTGACCTCAGGTCATGTGACCTGTGTCGGTCCATCAGTTGACCTCAGGTCATGTGACCTATGTTGGTCTGTCAGTTGACCTCATGTCGTGTGACCTGTGTCGGTCCATCAGTTGACTTCATATAGTCCAAAATCAGCAGATATGGCAGAGGGAATTAGGTTCAAGATACATAAACATGAATTTGCAGCATTTTATTGAAAATAATATTTACAAATCATCATACAAACGCAATACTGTATATACATTTTGTTTTTACAACAAAATCTAAATGTTGGTTTGTAGTTGTTGCTGCTTCACATCTAACACTTATTACACACCCAGTTGTCCTCATTTCTACATTTGCGACAGGTGAACTTCTTGCAAATTGCACACTGTTTTTTGCTGCTGTTTCTTTTGCAAATTATCATACAAAAGCAATATATACATTTTGTTTTTACAACAAAATCTAAATGTTGGTGTGTAGTTGTTGCTGCTTCACATCTAACACTTATTACACACCCAGTTGTCCTCATTTCTACATTTGCGACAGGTAAACTTCTTGCAAATTGCACACTGTTTTTTGCTGCTGTTTCTTTTGCAAATCATACAAAAGCAATATATACATTTTGTTTTAACAACAAAATCTAAATGTTGGTGTGTAGTTGTTGCTGCTTCACATCTAACACTTATTACACACCCAGTTGTCCTCATTTCTACATTTGCGACAGGTAAACTTCTTGCAAATTGCACACTGTTTTTTGCTGCGGTTTCTTTTGCAGAGGGTCTGAACCTGACACTGTGTCGTCTTTCCAGGACCAGGCTGGGGACGTGGCTTTTTCAGCATGGCCTTTTCTATCATAAAACGCTGACGAAGTTCCAGTGCAAGGCCATGTATGAAGTCTCTTCTGCTTTCCTTGGACCCAATGCAGGCCTTGTATAACACATAAGCATTTATTGCTGCTAGGTCAAGCATGTTGTAGAACACGGCAATGGGCCACCTGCATGTGCCGGCATGCACCGTATATACACGTGCCATCTGGTCCATTATGTCAACGCCACACTGCAAAAAATTAAATTAAATTAAATGTTAGATTTTGAACAACAATATAACAAGTAAAGTATAGATGTATAAAACCATTGCAGCAATATTACTTATCTACATACCTTCATGGAGTTGTAATCTGTTATAGTGTTTGGTTTTTTTTTATGTTCATTGCCAACTAGCACTTGTTGGTGCATGGTGCTGAGAACACAGACCAACTTGTTTTTCTTAGGAGCATACGCGGTCAGTGTGGCACTGCCTGATTTGTACACTTGTGTGGAGAATTCTTTCCAGCCCTTGCCATTTTTTGCTGGAAGGGGAATCTCCCGTCTAATTTTGTTGATTGTGCCGAGCAGAGTTGTGTTGTGGTTTAGCAGTCTGTTAGCCAGTGTCACAGATGTGAAGAAGTTGTCCATGGTTACAGTTCTTCCATTGCCCAGAAATGGTTCCATGAGTTTCATGACAACATTCTCAGATAGTCTTTCTCCTTTAGGACGGCTGGGGTCCTTTCCTAAATATGGAATGGCGTTGCACATATACTTTGTGTCCAAGTCTGCAGCAATCCAAAACTTTATGCCAAATTTATCTGGCTTAGTTGCGATGTACTGTGTAAAAGGGCAGCGTACCTTGGTTGGAAACAGCTGCTCATCAACAGTAATGTGCTGTCCTGGTACGTAGCACTGCTGATAGTTACTTACAAAACGTTGCCAAATGTCTGAAACTGCAGCAAATCTGTCGGTCTTCACACGTTCCGCACGGGTGTCCTTGTTGTCAAAGCGCAAGTACCTCATGATTTCTTTGTAGCAGTCACGGGACATCGTCTCCTTGATTACAGGCACACCATATTTTTCTGACCAAGATTCGATCATTGCACCAATTGGGCAGAGAGTTGCTCGTAGAAACAGAACGGCTATGAAAGCCATAAGCTCACTGACAAAAAGGCTCCAGGTGTCATTTGTTCTGTGGGCTTCATGGTTGGTGCACTCTGTGATGATCAGAAGCATCTCCATGTTGAACAAACACAGAAAGCTCTGAAGTCTACTCGTTATCCGACGCTGCAGGAAAGAAAATAAATAAATATTTTAATTATATACAGTATCACTTCCGTTTTACTGCACTTTGCTTTGTTTTAGTTTTGATACATGACAAAAATTTTGCTTTTTTACTAAGAAAACGAAAACAAAAAAGCAATATACACACTGCTAATCTACAAAATTATAAATATTTATACAAACACAACACAAAAATGTCTAACAAACAGAAATATTACCTTGGCATGTTCTGTAGGTCCTACCCTCTCTTGGAATACAGCCTCTGCATGGAATTCTTGCTGCTGCAGGTGTCCAGCACCTACAGTCTCCCAAACTGTCCCATCCTTTGCTTACACGCTTGATGCTGATATGTTTTTCTTTGTTTCTGAACGTTTTTTTCTGGGAAGGCTGCACTGCTCTTTATCAGATTCACCACTGGTATCCTCATCTGTAGAAAGTTCTAAGTTCAACTCGGTGTCTGAATCATCTACTTTGTCAAAAGCTAGTTCCTCTCCTCCATCGGACTCGCAGTCATCCACAGCAGTCAGTAATTCCAACACTTCTGAAACAGTGTAGGTCTTATTGGGGGCCATAATGTTTCTGTTTGTTCCACATACCACAGAAGGGTACAAAATAATGATTCACTCCTGTCTGTAGCCGTGTTTCCATCAAGGTTTCTAGGTGCGCATTTTGAAGTATCGCAGCAGAAAAGCTTAATGGAAACGGCAAAATCCGTATTTACTTTCTCAAGTTCGCCAAAAAGTTTATACGCTCGCTTGAGGTGGTTTTTGGGATGTTCGAAAATGAGCAGATGCGCACAGCGACAGATGGAAACACATTTGCCGACTCGTGCTGCCGAAGCGAACATTCACGTCACGTGACTGATCAGCTGTTTCCGCTCCGGACAACATGTAACATCGCTAAAACTAGTTTGTATGACAGAATAAATACAACTCGACCGATAGCAACACGTACCTGAAATATTCTCTCCATTTTGACGAGATGTGTGGCCAGGTTCTGTTTTCAACTGCTACTTCCTGTTTACTGTAGACATGCGCTGGACATGCGCAGTGCTGACGTCTGACGTAATGACGCTGACGTCTGACGTAATGACGCTGTGCGTGGCTTGGTAGATGCGCTTCAAGCCAGCAGATGGAAACACTTCTGCTTCGCATTAATTTGTATTTACATA